>CANDYM010000372.1:0-72969 GCA_947397865.1 Polietes domitor
GGATTATAAAAATAATATTTCGTAATTCCTTACAAAATAGCGGGTTCTAGCCTATCCAAATCGGAATCCTAAAATTCCCATACAACACTACCTATTGAACACCATTTGAACATGCTATTTCAGGTTTTAGTGAAAAGATGATGAATGTGGCATTCTTATGCATAAAGGATGTTCCAAAATACACACAAACATTAAATTTCACGACATTTATACGGTAACTTGTTGTTAGCACAAAACGTAGCACGTATAGTGCGGTACCTGATATTTCAAGGTTACCTAATAAATTTATTTTTGAACCCTATTTTTAACTTGACGGCTTCGTTAATAGTAAAATTTGAACCAAAATTAGTTCAGTAAATCCACCAATTATTGCTGAGAAACAAATGCATTTAACGCACCGTTTGGTGCCGATTTTGAACGAGATACATTATCAGACCAGTCTTACTAAAAACAAGTAAAGAAGGAATTAAGTTCGGCCGGACCGAACTTTATATACCCTCCACCATGGATTGCATTTCACAGAGGCTGTCGATTTTCGTAGAAGTGCAGTAATATTATAGGAAAATATATTTTTTTAATATAGCCAAACCAAAACAAATACAAATATTGAAAAAAAAATAAAATAAATATAAGATATTTATTATTTCAAACTACGCTTATAAGACACGACTACCAATAACTTTACATATCGAAATAATACTTCAAGTCAATTTAAAAAATAAATATTCTTATATTTATATTTTCAAAAAGTTAAAATACCATAAATATTGGTTGTTATTGAGTGTTACAGTTGGTTGTATTTCCATTCTACTTTAATTCCAAATTTCTGCCGTAAAAGTAAAAAGTACGAATTTAGAAAAATATTTTTATTTGCGTGTCTATGCGGTCAGAGGAATGTGTATACCGAATTCAATGATTGTAGCTGCGGCCATTTTATTGGTACCATTTTTCCTTTCCTTTTTACCCCCATAAGAGTATGACTTTCTAACATCTCTTTATTTTACGTGTCTACGCAATTAGAGGGATGCACACACCGAATTTCATCATTCTAGCTGTAGTCGTTTAGTAGTTACAATTTTTATCCCTCTGTACCCCTATGTATGCCTTGAAAGTACGAATTTGGAAAAAAACATTTATTTTTTGTGTTTACGCAGTCAGAGGAATGTATACTCCGAATTTCATAATTCAAGCTGCGGCCATTTGTTTGGTACTATTAGTGTCCCCTTTTTTCATTTTAACACCAAAAAGTACCAATTTCGTTCGTTTATTTTACGTGTCTACGCCATCAGAGGATCATTATTCTATGTGCAGCCGTTTAGTTGGTACCATTTTTATCCCTCTATTCCGTTTTATCCCTTATAAGTACGAATTTGAAAAAATACTTTTACCGAATTTCGTGTTTCTAGCTGTTGTCGTCTAATATGTACTATTTTTAACCCTTTTTGTCCCATTTCTCCCTCTACGAATAAAAATCACTTTATGGTGCACGTTTTTGTTATCGGGGGAATGCGCATACCCAATATCAAGTAAGTACAAGCAGACATAATGAACAAATATGCTTAAATACTCTAAAATATTTGTGATTATTATGGGTATTTTAGTCCTTGTGAAGGAAAAATCGCTTTGGGCCGATTTTGCCCTGTTTCAATCCCAGCCAATGGAAAATGGAAAATTTGCTCCTTTCGTTTAAATGCCAGCGTGCTTTCAACAGACGGGCGGACGGACATGTCTAGATCGTCTTAGAATTTTATGATGATCAAGAATATATATACTTTATAGGGTCTCAGGTACATCCTGGAGGTGGAGGGTGTAATAATGCGACTAGTCGTCCAAAACCAGTTGATAGATTTCCTATCATAATTCTGTGTTTCTTTGTGTCTAAAGGGTAATTCCAACTACTGGAATGGTTGAGGGTACAATATCGTTTACCGTAGCTCAAAGTAGCGCGTGGTTTACGTTCTACAGTTGTCCAAAGTTGGTTGTCTCGGTGTTTTTTTTTTGATGAGATGGCATCTTTATTGATTTCATAACTTTCGATCGCCTCATCAGATTTTAACGATATTGATATCATCTGAAAGATTTACACCTCCTTTTTATGAATGTCCTTGTGGTTCAAGGATTCCAAAAATTAAATATAATTTTAATCCTTGAATATCCTGAAAAAAATATCTTTAATTTTCTTTATTTTGTTTTGTATTTTAGCTTATGTCTACAAAATATCAAAAATTCAGAGTGGGGTAGCCATAAGTTAAGAAATTACGGCTGTTTTCCCAAAGTGCCAAATTTCATTAAAATCGATGAGGGTCGAAATCCCTGTTGGGTCGTTTTCTATTGGAATTACCCTAAAATAAATGACATATATATATATATATATATATGTGTGTGTGTGTGTATGTATGTATACAGGAAGGAAGGGGCTGGATAATTTGTGTGGAACTAGCACCGGTCCTTGTCAGATGATCCCAGCTTCCACATTTATAAAACAATTGTACAAACATGCACCAGTATAGAAGTTATGAATGATTTAATATCACCTAGGATAGAGACAATTGTGTGGGAGGAAGGGGCGTGGCTAAAACGTAAATGTTTTTTAGGTTTAAAGTGTTTATAAAAACATTTTTTAATATCAAATTGCAAATGATTTTGATGTTATATCGGTTTTTTGTAACCGAAGTTTATGCCACTTTTTGTGGGAGGTACCAGAAGGGTTGTCACAATTTTGTCCATATTCCATGCGAATGTAGCCACTAAATATCAAACTTCACAGTATTCCGATCATTGGTATAGAAGTTATAACAGCTTTAAATTTACGTGTTTTTATGCGATTTGTGTGGGAGGTTTTGGTAGTACACTTAAAGTGATTATAAAAACATTATCAAATATCAAAATATAGCTGATTCCGAACATTGAACATTGGAATATCGGCTTTTTGTGTGGGAGGTACCAAAGGGGTGTGGCAATATTGCCCATCTTCAAACTTAAACTAAGTTTGGGAAAAAAATTACCATGTGCAAAGTTTGAATCGATTCCTTAACTCATTTCGAGAGTTATCGTGTACACCAGCCAGACGGACTTACGGACGGACGAACTTGGCTCAAACACCTTAAAAAGTCGTGAAACGGATATGGTCCAAACATACTTAGGGTCCTAAGTCACTCCTTCAATAGGTTGCACTTTTTTCTGTCCCAAATGATATATACCCTCCTACTCTGTATATGATTCATGGTAGTGGCAAGAATTGGAAGCCAAAATCTTTTTCTTTCATGGATTTTTGAAGTCTCAGATTTATGGTATTAGAGCAAATTGAGAAATTCATCAATTTTTGGTGCAAAATAGTCATAAAATTTCTGAAAGTAGGAGTCAGAAATGTGGATCATTTAACTGATACCTTATTTTTAGCATATTTATACACTCCACGAGAGTATTATGTCTAGCTCCCATACAAATTTCGCTCCCAATTTGACTTTTTCCGCTCTAGAAACCACATATTTTATCAGATTGTCTTCAAAATTGGCAATACATCTTGTATATTAACGAGGAACTTCTGTGGTGAAAATAGGTCAGATTGGTTCAGATTTATATATAGCTCCCATTCAAATTTTGCTCCCGATACGACTTTTTCTATCCTAGAAACCATATGTTTTAACAGATCTTCTTCAAATATGGCAAAATATCTTATGTTTCCACTAGAAACACCCATGGTGAAAATATATTAGATAGCTTCAGATTTATATATAGCTCCCATACGCTCTCAATTTGACTTTTTCCGCCCCAGAAACCACTTATTTGCCGAGAATTTCTTCACGTTTTACTTGAACTGGAAGAACCTATTGTGTAAGTGGGTCACTTCACTCTATGTTTGGATATAGCGCCGATACAAATATTCTTCGTGATTTAACAAATTGGGTCAGGTCATATTAGCATATGATTAGGAAGCATAGAAAAATCTTTCCCGTTTTCAATTTTTTACCGAATTGAATTGTATTTGGATAGAAAGTGGAGTTTATCATATAATCGGCCCCGCCCGACTTTAGCCTTTCCTTACTTGTTTTAACATCATCAAATGTTCTATGTATGAATGATTAAACTTCTAAATAGAAAGTTTGGTTTTAATTGAATGAAAAATCTGCAAATATCCGAGGTCTATTTGTGAAGCAATAACAAAAGTTAAATTTTGCTTAAAAAACAATGCTTCATTCAAAATTACATCTTGCGTGAATTTTGGTACACTACTTTAAGAACTTTATATATAAGCCACATAATGAATGCATTGTTGTCGACATTTAAAAATTATTTGTGCTGAAAAGTTTTCTCGATTGTTCGTGTGAAGTGAATAAACGAATTGTTTGATAAACTTAAAACCATATGCACATATAGAAGAGTGTGTATACAAAACTTGTCCTTGTTTAATTATAGGGTAGGGACTTTTTGAAGTTTATCCACCAGCATATTTGGATTTGATGGAATGAGATTTTTCCATGTTGTTCGGGTTGAAAACACTAACTGTGGGTATATCTAGGTGGTGTATTAAAATTACTGTCCATAAAATATTATAATTTTTGCCTTGACATCGAAAATGGTAATATTTTTATACCCTCCACCTCCAGGATGGGGGTATACTAACTTTGTCATTCCGTTTGTAACACCTTGAAATATCGACCTGAGACCCTATAAAGTATATATATTCTTGATCGTCATAAAATTCTAAGACGATCTAGCCATGTCCGTCCGTCTGTCCGTCTGTTGAAAGCACGCTAGCATCTAAACGAAAGGAGCTAGAACGTTCAAATTTTCCATAAATGCGTCTTATAGTCGTAGATCGGTTGGGATTGAAACGGGGCGAAATCGGCCCAAAGGGAAACTAAAAATACCCACAATAATCCCTAATAATTTAGCGTATTTAAGCATGTATTAGACATGTTTTTTTGAATATGTCTGTTTATATTTGCTTGATATTTGATATTGATATTTTCCCCTTATAGCAAAAACGTGCATTATAAAGTGATTCTTATTTGTAGGGGGTGAAATGGGACAAAAGAGGGATAAAAATGGTACATATTAAACGACAACAGCTAGAAACACGAAATTCGGTGTGTACATTCCTCTAATTGAGTAGATACATAATGTAAAAGTATTTTTTCCAAATTCGTACTTTTACCCCTTGTAAATGGGGATAGAGGGATAAAAATGGTACCAACCAAACGGCTGTACCTCGAATAATGAAATTCGGTGTATACATTCCTCTGATTGCATAGACAAGTAAAATACATGGATTTTTCAAAACTTGTACTTTTTGGGGTTAAAATGAAAAAAGGGGATAAAAATAGTACCAATCAAATGAACGCAGCCAGAGTCATGAAATTATAGTATACATTATATTATAGTATATACATTCCTCTGACTGTGTAGACACGGAAAATAAACTGGTTTTTCGAAATTCATACTTTTTATACCCTACACCACTTCGTGGTCTAGGGTATTATAAGTTAGTTTCGCGCCAAATGTTTGTAACACCAAGAAATAATTGAGCTAGACCCACCTTTAAGTATACGGATCGGCTTAGAATCGCAAGCTGAGTCGATTTAACGATGTCTGTCTGTCCGTCCGTCCGTCTGCTGTCCATCTAAGCTTGTTCGCACTCTACAGGTCGCAATTGTCGTCCGATTGTCATGAAACTTGGCAGAATTTATTTTTTGTGGCCAAGGACCATTGGTATTGAATTTGGAGGAAATCGGTTCAGATTTAGATATAGCCCCCATACAAATGTCGGTCCCGATTTGACATTTTTCGCTCTAGAAACCACATATTGTACCCGATTTTCTTTAAATTTGGTACAACATCTTATAATCCAACTAGAAACACCTATGCCGAAATCGGGTAAGATCGGTTCAGATTTAGATATAGCCCCCATACAAATATCGCTCCCTATTTCACTTTTTCCGCTTTAGAAACCACATATTGTACCCGATTTTCATTAAAATTGGCAGAACATCTTATAATGCAACTAGAAACACGTATGCAAAAATTGGATAAGATCAGTTCAGATTTAGATATAGCCCCCATACAAATGACGCTCCCGATTTGACATTTTCCGTTCTAGAAACGACATATTGTACCCGGTTTTTTTTAAATATTGCAGAACATCTTATAATCCAACTAGAAACACCTATGCAAAAATTGGGTAAGATCGGTTCAGATTTAGATATAGCCCCCATACAAATGTCGATCCCGATTTGACCTTTTCTGCTCTAGAAACGACATATTGTACCCGATTTTCTTTAAATTTGGCAGAACATCTTATAATCGAACTAGAAACACGTATGCAAAAATTGGGTAAGATCGGTTCAGATTTAGATATAGCCCCCATACAAATGTCGCTCCCGAATTCACTTTTTCCGCTTTAGAAACCACATATTGTACCCGATTTTCTTTAAAATTGGCACAACATTTTATAATCGAACTAGAAACACCTATGCTGAAAGTGGGTATGATCGGTTCAGATTTAGATATAGCCCCCATACAAATGTCACTCCCGATTTGACTTTTTCCGCTCTAAAATCTACATATTGTACACGATTTTCATTAAAATTGGCAGAACATCTTATAATCCAACTAAAAAACCAATGGTGAAAGTGGGTAAGATCGGTTCAGATTTAGATATAGCCCTCATACAAATGTTGATCCCGAATGTTTAACCGATTTTGGCCAATTTTACATATTATATTTCACCAATAAACAGACATGGTGAAAGCGCGTCACATCGTTCCTGGTTTCAATATAATCCCATACAAATGTCCTTTCCGATTTAACATTTTTTGTCAAACACATACATTGACAGGATGCAAAAATCCTTCCCGATTTCATTTTTTTACCGAATTGAATTGCAATGAGAATTGTTTGGGTGATGCTTATATGTCCATACTTTTGTATACTACTGTATAATTTGTATTTGTCTGTCGGACAATTGGATCAATTACCATATTATTTACCATATTCGTTAAATTTGACTAAAGATGAATTTATAGCATATAAATTATATTCATATAATTTGTATGAACTACATAAAAGTGCTCCCATGAATCATGGATTTAGTAATCAAAGCGAGGTACATACGCAGGGAGTGGTGTAGGGTATTATATAGTCGGCCCCGCCCGACTTTAGCCTTTCCTTACTTGTTTATGGTCAAAATAGAAAAAGGGGATAAAAATAGTACCACCAACTGACCGCAGCTTGAGTCATGAAATTCGGAGTATACATTCCTTTGACTACGTAGACATGAAAAATAAAAGGTTTTTTCCAAATTCGTACTTTCAAGGATACAATGGGTACGGAGGGATAAAAATGGTACCAACCAAACGGCTACACCTAGAATAATGAAATTCGGTGTATACATTGCTCTGATTGCGTAGACACTTAAAATAAACAGATTTTTCAAAATTCGTACTTTTTGGGGTTAAAATGAAAAAAGGGGATAAAAATAGTACCAATCAAAAGACCGCAGCTAGAGTCATGAAATTCGGAGTATACACTTCTTTGACTACGTAGACATGAAAAATAAAAGGTTTTTTCCAAATTCGTACTTTCAAGGGATACAATGGTACAGAGGGATACAAATAGTATCAACTAAACAACTACAGCTAGAGTGATGAAACTCTAATTTCGTAGCAACGTCAAGGAGGTAAAAATGGTACCAATCAAATGGGCGCAGCTGGAATCATGGAATTTGGTGTATACATTCCTCTGACTGCATAGACACGCAAAACAAAAAGTTTTTTCCAAATTCGTACTTTTTCTTTTACGGCAAAAAATGATTGAACCATGAAGTTAGCTTATTTTGCACTGTGTACGTCTAATAATGGATTTTCAAAAATTGTACTTTTGGAATTAAAATAGAATGGAAATACAATCAACTGTAGCACCCGCTATCTACCAATATTTATGCTATTTAAGGTTTTTGAAAATATAAATATACGAACATTTATTTTTTGAATTGATGTATTGGTAGCCTTGCCTTAAAGCGTGGTTTGAAATAATTAAAATATTATATTTATTTATAAAATTATTTTTTCAATATTCGTATTTGTTTAATTTTCTAAATTTAATTTATATTTTCCTGTAATATTACTGCACTTCTACGAAAACCGACAACCTCTGTGGAATGCAATCCATGGTGGAGGGTATATAAAGTTCGGCCCGGCCGAACTTAACGCCGTTTTTACTTGTTTTTTTTTCATTATTTTATTTTTTATCTACGCAGTCATACACAATTATACACCCAATTTAATTATTCCAATGTTGTCCCTAAAGGTAAGAATTTCCAAAAAACAATTTATCAACTTTATCCCTTTTCTCCATTTACGAAAAATCTCTTTATTCTGGGCGTTTTACCAATCTAAGCTACATGCGCACAGATTTCAATTATTCTAGCTGCACCCTTTGGATGTGTACCGCTTTTATGCCCTTTCTCCACAGGGGTATATCCAAATTCTTGGGAAGAAGTCATTAATATCCATGACTCCTTGACACTATCGATTAATCTAAATATATTCAAAACGATTCGAATGTCGGCGTTTGCTAATATTGTTAAACCTTTCAGCGTACCTCACGTAATTTTTCATCGCATCATTGCTTCGTCATTGCCAATGTTCTTTGGTAAATTATCTTTTGTGGAACATTGATTGAACTTGCTTTCTGTTTTCAACAACTTTTCCAGGAACACTGCGTTTGATGGCGATAATGTATGCAAAACAAATGCGCAAGTACAAACATGTCGTCGATATACATACGTGCGACGTGTAAACTGATTATCTCCATATTCAAATTATGTGATAAGTCAGATACTGATTTCATATATAATTAAAGTTATAACAACTCAAAATATTCACGATCAATCAGTCACATCTTTTATTTGGTAACTTTTCAGGATAGCAATTTTAGAATAATAAGCAATCGTATCTAACATGATCATAGGAGAAGAGATAAAAATATATAAAATAAATAACTCTCATGTTCGATATGATGGTTTATAATCTTTAAATCGCTCTCTTAACGATCTTCACATGTTCGTCTGTCTGCCTGAGGAATTCTGACAGAGGAGGGTAATTTCTGTGAGTTTTTGAAAATGGAGTTAGTCAGTTTACGTAGTTTAACGACAATACAAGCATACTAACACGAATATACACGCAGTACACACACAGCATACATACAAACAGATTAATGCGCTAAATACCCTTACAGCGAACAAAAAATGGTAAGGGTAGAAATATTGGGAGCCTGGCCTATGTGACAGACATGACAGCCTCATTTAGTTGGCAGTGAACATATGGTGCCATTGGAGATGAGGGCTTTCAAAAGCTATTTTATGACCTGGAAATCTGAAAGCTATACATATATAACTCTTGGCATGGTGAAGATTAATGTGAGGACGAATGTAACACCCAAAGGAATCGAGATGAACCCATCTTTTAATACACCGCAAACAGGTCCGAAATCCATTTTTATGGCATAAAGTCGAAAAATAAAGATATGAACTTGTAATTTTGCACATTTGCTAGACATAACATACTTAAAAAACAAGTAAGGCAACGCTAAAGTCGGGCGGGGCCGACTATATAATACCCTACAACACTCCCTGCGTATATACCTCGCTTTGATTACTAAACCCAGGTGCTTCATGAGAGCAATTTTATGTAGTTCATATAAATTATAAATTCATCTTTAGTCAAATTTAACGAATATGGTAAATAATTGATATGGTAATTGATCCAATTTTCCGACTGATATTCCGAATGAAGTGAATATAACATGATCTGGAAAAATTGATCAAGATCCAATGACAAATGCAGAATATACAGCGGTTATAGGGTGAATTGGACGGACATTTGAAGGGGGCCTATAACAGTACTGGGGGTCTGTGCCAAAACATGGGCCTATATAGTCCTGATTCACGGTATTCCTAGTTGAATTACATCGTGATCTGATCAAAATTTGATCAATATCCGATGTAAGATGTAGGTTCTAGAGCTGTAATAGGCTAGAATGGGTTATACCAAAGTATGGACACATATATTTGACTTACATTGTATGTATTCTTAGTTGAATTATAATTTAATCTGCATGATTTAAAAAACTTCCGATGTAAAATGTAGGTTCTATTAATAACAAGTAAAGACGAAGATAAGTTCGGCCGGTCCGAACTTTATATACCCTCCACCATGGATTGCATTCCACAGAGGCTGTAAATTTTCGTTGAAGTGCAATAACATTAGAGAATAACATTTTTCTGTTTTTAATAACATTTAATGTTTTTAATACAGCAAAACCAAAACAAATAGAAATGTTGAAAAAATATTTTTATAAATAAATATATTATTTTTATTATTGCGAACCACGCTTACAAGGAAAGACTACCAATATGTTTATACTAACAGGTGATTTTTTAAGAGCTTGATAACTTTTTTTTAAAAAAAAACGCATAAAATTTGCAAAAGCTCATCGGTTCTTTATTTGAAACGTTAGATTGGTCCATGACATTTACTTTTTGAAGATAAGTTCATTTAAATGTTGACCGCGGCTGCGTCTTAGGTGGTCCATTCGGAAAGTCCAATTTTGGGCAACTTTTTCGAGCATTTCGGCCGGAATAGCCCGAATTTCTTCGGAAATGTTGTCTTCCAAAGCTGGAATAGTTGCTGGCTTATTTCTGTAGACTTTAGACTTGACGTAGCCCCACAAAAAATAGTCTAAAGGCGTCAAATCGCATGATCTTGGTGGCCAACTTACCGGTCCATTTCTTGAGATGAATTGTTCTCCGAAGTTTTCCCTCAAAATGGCCATAGAATCGCGAGCTGTGTGGCATGTAGCGCCATCTTGTTGAAACCACATGTCAACCAAGTTCAGTTCTTCCATTTTTGGCAACAAAAAGTTTGTTAGCATCGAACGATAGCGATCGCCATTCACCGTAACGTTGCGTCCAACAGCATCTTTGAAAAAATACGGTCCAATGATTCCACCAGCGTACAAACCACACCAAACAGTGCATTTTTCGGGATGCATGGGCAGTTCTTGAACGGCTTCTGGTTGCTCTTCACTCCAAATGCGGCAATTTTGTTTATTTACGTAGCCATTCAACCAGAAATGAGCCTCATCGCTGAACAAAATTTGTCGATAAAAAATTTCGAACCGAACACTGATTTTGGTAATAAAATTCAATGATTTGCAAGCGTTGCTCGTTAGTAAGTCTATTCATGATGAAATGTCAAAGCATACTGAGCATCTTTCTCTTTGACACCATGTCTGAAATCCCACGTGATCTGTCAAATACTAATGCATGAAAATCCTAACCTCAAAAAAATCACTCTTTATAAAGAATTATTGAATTTTATTATCAAAATGCGTGCTCTGTTAAGAAAGTTCATTGCGCGCTTCCATTTTATGGTCAGTTTAATCGACCCACTGAAGCGGCTATTCGGGCTATTGTGACTAAATTTCGCACCAAATTTACATTGTTGGACATTAAACCACCAACACGCTTACGTAGAGTGCGAACTGAAGAAAATATCGCAGCTGTATCGGCCAGTGTTAATGATGACCACCAATTTTCGATTCGTCGCCGTTCGCACCAATTGGGTCTCTGTTACTCAAAAACGTGGAAATGCCAAAATTGGACTAAGCGGATGGACCACCTAAGACGCAGCCGCGGTCAACATTTAAATGAAATTATCTTCAAAAAGTAAATGTCATGGACCAATCTAACGTTTCAAATAAAGAACCGATGATATTTTGCAAATTTTATGCGTTTTTTTTTTAAAAAGTTATCAAGCTCTTAAAAAATCACCCTTTATATCGAAATAATACCACAAGTCAATTCAAAAAGTAAATATATAAAGAGATCAATCTTCAAACAACCCCAACTACCAATAATATTGGTAGATAGTGCAAGATTACTTAGCTTCATGATTCAACCAAATTTTGCTGTAAAAATAAAAAAAGTGCGAATATGGAAAAATCTTTTTTCTTTGCGTGTATATACAGTCAGATGAATGTATATTCCGAATTTCATGATTCTAGCTACAACCATTTGGCTGGTACCATTTTTATCCCATTTTTACCCCCTTAAAAGTACGACTTCTCTTATTGTACGTGTATTTGTAATGAGAGGGATGTACACCCCGAATTTCATCATTTTAGCTGTAACTGTTTAGTTGGTACCATTTTCCCATTGTATCCCTTGAAAGTAGAGATGTGCGCGTGAGTGATTATTTGCTCACGTTCACGCACGCTCACGAAGGAAAATAATTGAATCACGCAATTCACGTGAGTCGCGCCCATCTCTACTCGAAAGTACGAATTTGGAAAACCTTTATATTTTTCGTGTCTACGCAGTCAGAGGTAGAATATACACCGAATTTCATGCTTCTAGCTGCGTCCATTTGGGTGGTGCAATTTTGATCACCTTTTCCAACGTACGAATTTCGAAAAATCCCTTTACTTTACCTGCATACGCAATCAGATGAATATATACACCGAATTTCATTATTTTAGATGCAGCCGTTTGGTTGGTACCCTCCGTTCCCATTTTACCCCTTAAAAGAACGAATTTGGGAAATCATTTTATATTATGTATCTACTCAAATATGGCAAAGTACACACCGATTTTCGTGTTTCTAGCTGTTGTCGTTTGCTTGATGGAACTATTTTTATTCCTTTTTGCCCGATTTCACACCCTACGAATAAGAATCACTTTATGGTGCACGTTTTTCTTATAGGGGGAATACGGATACCCAATATCAAGTATATACAAGCTTTAACATATTAGGGGTTATTATGGGTATTTTCTGGCCTTGCGAGGGAAAAATTTAAATGGAATTAAATTTGGCTAGAATCATGATATTTAGTATTTGCACTCGTCTGTCTACGTAGACGCGAAAAATAAGGGTCAAAATGGAATGAAACTGGTACCAATAAAACGGCTCTAGCTAAAATCATGAAATTAGGAGTGTACATTCCCCTCTGAAACATATTGGATCTTCACTATTGCAACTTTTCCTATCAAAATACTAAAGACATTTAGGCTGTAGATGGAATCAAGAAATTGCAAATGGGAAAATCAGGCTTGAGGGAAATTGTTTGTACCTAACAATACTTATGGCACATTAATAATTAATATATAGAATATAACTAGCTGACCCGGCAAGCGTTGTTTTGCGCTCAAATTTTATTTATTTATCGGTGCAAGTCATTTATTTGAAAAAAAAAAATAAATAAAAATATGAATAGTATATATAGAACAAGTAAGAAGGCGTTAAGTTCGGCCGGGCCGAATCTTATATACCCTCCACCACGGAGTGCATTCCATAGTATTACCAGCAGATTAAAGGAAGTCGACTGTACATAGAAGCACATAGAAGCACCATATTAGGAAAATTGTGATATTTTATGCACATTACTATATTTGTTTACTATTTCAAACTATAATGCGCACTATTTGAAATCTACTACTATATATAAATAAAATGCTGAAATTGTGAAACTGAACATTCCTAAATATTAGGCGATTGTCAATCGCTATTAGAAAGAAGCATTTTCAGATACAGACAAAGTGATAAGAAAAGTATAAATTTTAAAGATATCCCCATTCGCCCCATACGTATTTCGAAAAATCCCTCTATTTTACGTGTCTATGCAATTAAAGGGATGTACACACCGAATTTTATGATTCTAGCTGTTGTCGTATCATTGGTACCATATTTTATCCCTTTTTGTCCCATTTATTTTCTTTGTGGTGCTTCCAAGCTACAAGAGGAAATAAACTGTATGAAAATAAGAAATTTAATTAATAAGCCAAGGCTACCAATATTTGTATTATATATATATATATATATGTAATGGATATAATACTTCAATTCATAAAGTAAATTTTCAGCTACAGTCGCTTGGTTGGTTGTATTTCCATCCTATTTTAACTTCAAAAGTATAATTTTTTAAACTTCATGATTCTACCATTTTTTGTCGTAAAAACAACAAAATAAAGTACGAATTTGGAAGAAAAAATATTTTACGTGGCTTGCTATGTATACACCGAATTCCGTGATTCTATCAGCGGCCATTTTGTTGGTACCATTTTTATCCCCTTTTTCCAATTTGCCCCCTCAAGAGTACGACTATCTAAAATCACTTTATTTTACGTATCTACACAATTAGAGGGATGTACACACTGAATTTCATCATTCCAGCTGTATTCGTTTAGTTGGTACTATTTTTATCCCCTGTAGCCATTGTATCCCTTGAAAGTACGAATTTTGGAAAAAAACGTTTTATTTTTCGGTCTACGCAGTCAGAGGAATGTATATTCCGAATTTCATGATTTCAGCTGCTGTCATTTGGTAGGTACTATTTTTATCCCCTTTTTCCATTTGAGCCCCAAAAAGTACGAATTTTAGAAAGTTTTTTTATTTTACGTGTCTACGCAATCAGAGGAATGTATATATCGAATTTCATTATTCTGGGTGCAGCCGTTAAGTTGGTACTATTTTTATCCCTCTATCCCCATTTAATCCCTTAAAAGTACGAATTTAGAAAAAATACTTTTATATTATGTATTTACTCTATTAGAGGAATGTACACGCCAAATTTCGTGTTTCTATCTGTTGTCGTTTAATAGGTACTATTTTTATCCCTTTTTCGTCCCATTTCGCACCCTACAAATAAAAATCACTCTATGGTGCCCTTTTATGCTATAAAGGGAATGCGAATTGCAAATATAAAGTAAATACAAGCTATTATGTTCAAAAAACATGCTGAAATACTCTAAATATTAGGGGTATTTTCAGTCCTTGTGAGGGAAAAATTTTTCCCTCTGGCCCGATTTCGCCCACTTTCAATCCCAACCGATCTGCAACCATAAGACACATTTAGGAAAAATTTGAACCTCCTAGCTCATTTCGTTCGGCCGCTATCGTGCTTTCAACAGACAGACGGACAGACGGACAGACGGACATGGCTATATCGTCTTAGAATTTTACCACGACCCAGAATATATATACTTTATGGGGTCTCCGATGAATATTTTAAGGTGTTACAAACGGAATGACAAAGTGAATATACCCCCATCCTGGAGGTGGAGGGTATAAAAAGTATATGCATAATTAGGAGAACTTTAGTGTTATTCATTATAGTGGACCCGGAGAACTTCATCTCAAAGGCGTTGTGTGAAATGTGATTTATTGATTGTCATGGCGAATGCGAGACGAATTGGAAATTGGATCTGCTTAAACTCGAATGGCATATCGGTTGGTATCATTGGAATTCTCGGAATGAGAACTTCCTCACCTTTGAACTTTTCTTTTAGTATTCTTGCGTGAATCACATTGCTCATGAGTTTTGTAAACGCTAAACGTGTTCGGTTCCATAATTTTGGTTGATTGATATTGCAAAGTATGATGACAACTGAAACAACCTTAAATTGTAAATTGTGCGGTGGCAATCCAGGCACATCCAATGAATTCAGAAATTCAGTTGGATAGTTGCTTGCTTCGTCTTCGTTTGTTACACTGTCAATAGATTTGAAGGAATGCAGTGAACCAACGATTTCATTTTGAATTGTTCAGTTTAAGTGATCCACATCCTTGTTCTTAGCCAATTGTTCGAACTAATTGGCTTAATGCGTTTGTATCGCATTCTCGTTCACTCTGCAATTCTAGTTCAAAAGGGTCGTATGCACATCAGATAATACATGCCTTCTATCAAAACCAAAGCCTGGTTGTGCATCTCTTCATTAATCTCAATATGGGCATCTCCCAGTGGCCTGGACGCGACATTTGCACGCCTTAAACTACGCCAAAAACAAGAAAGAAACTGAAAAAGTCTCTCAGCCTAGTGTTCTAAAGCGCTTAAAGAGTACTACATTTAAAAAAATATCGTCAGGTTTTAGTACAAATTACTACAAAATGGAAAACGTGTGACAATACTGATCGCAAATAATATGCGTATTTTACTTGGGAATGCAGAAACAGTTGCTTCGCGGATGTCGTATCCCAATGCGTATAGTTTTCAAGCAAATTGAGCTCCAGACACGCAGCTTGAAATGTTGGCAACACTACACCATGGATATTTCGAAGTGACTCAAATGATGAGTCGCAAGTAAAAGCACTCATCATTCTTTGGATGAACTGTATAAATACGGCCAAGAGCTTCAGTAGAACGCAAATCCGAAAGACCAGGAACAACATCGCTTTGCTTTCGTCGTTGAAATTTTCGAGAAGAAACTGCTCAGTGTTTTTGGTGGTGGTTGCAGTGAAATAAACTGGTTGAGCGTTCTCCAGATGCACTGCCAAATGAGTAGAAGTCTGATAGCGTTTGTAAATGGGAAATGAGAATATACGCCAAATTGGCACTCCGTTTCTCGAAAACATTCTTACTGCGCTGACCATCTCGTTGATTTCATTGCACTGACCTTCTTGGATTGAATCTGCGTTCAGCAATAATATCTGCTCCAAATGAAGTAATTTGAAAGCATCCGTTGAGTGTTCGATAGAAAATGAAGTGATTCTGGTATTTCGCCATGAATCAATGGTGGTAATTTAACCTTGCCACTGAGAGACAGCACAATCCTGGCATTTCTACAGTGAACTTCAATGCTCCGTAAACATAAACGACATCTATCATGAAGATGGCGTCGTAAAATCACTCCATACAGATCGGGGATATTTCGGGAATTTTCTTGGGTATTCTTCTTGTTTGACCGGCGACCAATCCGAATCCAAATCCAATGCGAATCATCGAAATCGGACCATGCGTTCTGGAGTTATAAGCGTAGTATCTAACGTCACTCTCTATTATATATATTTAGTAGAGGACTATTATATTTAGTAGTAGAGGACTATTAATATTATAACAATGAAGTATCACAATTTTCCTAATATGGTAGTCCACTTCTATGTAATGTCGACAGCCTCTAATCCACCGATAATACTGTGGAATACACTCCGTGGTGGAGGGTATATAAGATTCTGTGGGCCGAACTTTTTTTACTTGTTTCCGATGTTGGTTTCGTTTTTTAAGTTGCGAGCTTATTATTAGCTCGATTTTTAAATTATTATTAATTTATTTTTTAAATCATTCAATGTAAATATTAGTGCAAACGTGGTAATTTAAAAAACAAAACTTCCACGAAAAGGTCACATATTTAACGTTAAAAGACCCAGACTAGAAACAACCTCTAAATCCATAGTCATTTATAATGGTCAACGAAAACATAAAAAACTCGGTAATAAATTCGATTGAGAAAAAGATGGATTTTTTACGATGTTTTTATTTAATCGAAGACGATATCTATATCCATCAAATTATTCTACGAAAATAGTTGTTATCGCTTCATTTTGCGCACCCTTTGCATCGAATCGCTGCGAATCCTCGTTCATATAATCCCCAGTATACACACAGATGAAGCAATAAAGTATTCTCAGAGCCAAATGGAAATCACAACTACTCTTTTAAGTGTGGGTGTGTATAACAATGTATGTTATACATACGAGTACATACATACCGACATACATATATATATGGTGTAAACGAAACGATGCATAGCATCACAGCAGCACAGAACCCATAAATATCACGGTAACTTGGTCATGAGGACCAACGAGTTGGACGGTCGGTGGACTGGTTTGTGGTAATAACATTTTTCCGTCTGCATATGATAGCCATCTTTACGACCTTTGTTTTCGACTGTAATCAAACAGTTCGTTTAAGCACTAAAATGAAGGGAATCCAAGCAAATAAGTTCAGCATCAACGTCAGCGATAGAGTGATCAAAACCGAAAACGAAAACCGGGATAAATTAAGTTTGGGTAAAATATTACTATGTGCAAAGTTTGAATAAATTCCTTAACTCTTTTCGACAGTTATCGACTAGACAGATGACCAGGAGGACGGACATAGCTCAAACAGCTTAAAATGTCGTGAAACGTATTTGGTACAAACATACTTAGGGTCTTAAGTTATTCCTTGAATGTATGTAAGTTACTCCATGAATGAATGCAACGAATTTTAAGTTTTGACTTATTTCAGGCATTTAAATTGAATTTTGGTGTATTCATAGAATTATAGTAGAATTTTATGACACATATTTTTGTAGAACATTTCGATCCGTTGTTTTAGAGGTGATTTTACCCGTTTGCACAAAAAGGACTAAAAGGATCATTATATAGAAGAGCTGGAGTGTTGATATGTCTGTAGTGTTTTAAGTAATATTGCTGAATACATCCTACAAATGTAAGGATAACAAGGTTTTCTATAAATGAAATAAAATAAAATAACCACCATAAGTAAACTTTCAAAACGCCGATACACCTATATTCTTTTCCTCTATCCTCTATCAAAGTACGTTCTCAGAACGTTGTTATATCTGAGACCCTATAAAGTATATATATTCTTGATCGTCATAAAATTCTAAGACGATATAGCCATGTCCGGCCGTCCGTCTGTTGATAGAAGGCTAGCATCTAAACGAAAGTAGCTGGACGTTCAAATTTTCCATAAATGCGTCTTATAGTCGTAGATCGGTTGGGATTGAAACGGGGAGAAATCGGCCCAAAGGGAACAATTTTTCCCTCTCACGGACTAAAAATACCCATAATAATCCCTAATATTTTAGAGTATTTAAGCATATTTTTTCAATATGTCTGCTTGTACTTACTTGATATTGGGTAGGCGTAATCCCCCGATAACCATAAAGTGATTGTTATTTGTAAGGGGTGAAATGGGGCACAAAAGGGGATAAAAATGGTACATATTAATCGACAACAGCTAGTAACACGAACTAATTGAGTAGAGGCGCAATATAAAAGAATTTTTTCCAAATTAGTACTTTTAATTGGTAAAATGGGAATAGAGGGATAAAAATGGTACCAACCAAACGGCTGCCCCTAGAATAATCAAATTCAGTGTATACATTCCTCTGATTGCATAGACACGCAAAATACATGGATTTTTTAAAATTCATACTTTTTGGGGTTAAAATGAAAAAAGGGGATTAAAATAGTACCAATGACCGCAGCTAGAGTCATGAAATTTGGAGTAAGCATTCCTCTGACTGTGTAGACTCGGAAAATAAACGGATTTTTCGAAATTCGTACTATTTGGGGTCAAAATGGAAAAAGGGGAAAAAATAGTACCAACCAACTGACCGCAGCTAGAGTCATAAAATTCGGAATATATATTCCTTTGAATACGTAGACATGGAAAATAAAAAGTTTCTCCAAATTCGTACTTTCAAGGGATATAATGGGTACAGAGGGATAAAAAATGGTACCAACCAAACGGTTACACCTAGAGTAATGAAATTCAGTGTATACATTCCTCTGACTGCATAGACACGGAAAATAAACGAATTTTTCAAGGGATCCAATGGTACAGAGGGATAAAAACAGATCTAACTTAACGACTACAGCTAGAATTATGAAATTCTAATTGGGTCGAAACGTCAAATAAAGAGATTTTAGATAGTCGTACTCTTAAGGAGGTAAAAATGGTACCAACCAAATGGCCGCAGCTGGAATCATAGAATTCGGTGTATACATTGATCTGATTGCATAGACACGCAAAATAAAAATTTTCTTTCCAAATTCGTAATTTTTCTTTTACGCAAAAATTGGTTGAATCATGAAGTTAGGTTATTTTGCGCTATGTACGTCTGATAATGGATTTTCAAAATTTGTACTTTTGGAATTAAAATAGAATAGAAATACAACCAACTGTAGCACCCACTATCTATTTTTGGAAATATCAATATAATATTTTTGAATTGACTTTATATGTATGATATGTAAACGTATTGGTAGCCTTGGCTTATAAGCATTGTTGGAAATAATAAAAATATTATATTTATTTATAAAATTATTTTTTTAATATTTGTATTTGTTTTTGTTTGGCTATTACTGCACTTCTACGAAAATCGACAGCCTCAGTGGAATGCAATCCATGGTGGAGGGTAAATAAAGTTCGGCCCGGACGAACTAAACGTCCTTTTTGCTTTCTTATTCTTACTTTGTTTAAAACAGTATTCATAACCAAACGTACACAATAAAAACTAGTAAGGAAAGGCTAAAGTCGGGCGGGCCGATGAGGATTTTGGCAGGTGTCCCACACCACGGACGATGAGAAGCTATATATAGGGTACGCCATCTAACGTTTTTTTTTCAACTATTCAACCGTTGGACTATTATTTGTGGGGTGCCCGAGGCAGCCATTTGAATGAAATTATTTTCCATTATTAACCGGAAGGATTGCACTTTCAAATATAAAAAGAAATTTGAAAAAATATTCAGTAGTTTTTTTATAGCATTCTACCAAATTTGATTAGAATCGGTTGAATTATGTGGTTTCTAGAGCAGAAAAAGTCAAATCCCATACAAACATCACTTTGTATGGGACTTATGGGGTTTCTACAGCAAAAAGTCAAACCAGGAGCGAAATTTGTATGGAAGCTATTTCTAAATCTGATCTGACACACCTTCACCACAGACGTCTCTAGCTGCAATATAAGGTAGTGTGCCAAATTTGAAGAAAATCGGTTAAAATATGTAATCTATAGAGGCAAAAAGTTAAATGTAGAACGATATTTGTATGTGTGCTATATCTAAATCTGAACCGATCTGTTCCAAGCACATATGTTTCTAGTTCAATTATAAGGTACTGTGCCAAATTTAAAGCAAATCGAGTAAAAAATGTGGTTTGTAGAGCGGAAAAAGTCAAATCGGAAACGACATTTGTATGCGGATTATGTCTAAATCTAAACTGATTTGCTTCAAATTAAATAGAGTTCGTCATTGGGCGGCAAAAATTACCTGTGCCAATTTTTGCGTGGGATGGGACAATAATTGCGACCTGTACTTGGATTACAATAATATATTGACGGACGGACGGACAGACAGACGGACACTCGGCACTAGGAGAAATGATAGTTGGGCTTATGGACTACGTTAAGTGTCGAAAAAATGTTCACCAAGCCATTAAAGAACAGGTGAGGGCGATAAGACAATAAATTACGCGATGAGAGAAGTAATGTTGTTGGCAAGGAGAAACACGAAACAGTTGGAAATAGTGAACGTGCGACCCAGACATCTCCAAAAATCTGGCCAAGTAAGATGGACGCCAAAAGGAATCGTGACCCAAACGAGACAATATCGGAAGCTGATACGCCAAAAAGGCCGAAAAAACGTTCCCCCCAATTGACGGTACAAACAAGACCTCAAAAGGATATTGCACTAGAAACAGCCAACGGGAGAGAAAAAGACCAAAACAGGGCCAATATAAATGAGTGGACGAAAGTGAAGAAAAAAATCACCCCGAAAGCCTAATCCAGACGTGGTTATAATATCGTCCAAAGGAGAGTCGAGCTACGCCGATATCCTTCGAAAGGTTCGAACCGACCCCGAACTAAAAGACTTGGGTGAGGATGTCAACAAAATCCGGAGAACACAGAAAGGAGACCTCCTCTTGGAACTAAGAAATTCAAATGGGAACATGGCAGACAAGTTCAACAAAAGGATCGAAACATCTCTGGAAGGGAACGTGGAAGTCCAGACACGCACAAACGAGACTGTGTTAGAGTGCAACGGTATGGACGACATCACCACAAAAGCCGAGATCTGCAGAGCTCTCGAGAGAGAACTGGAAATAACCAGCCTAGATAAAGGAATAGTCAAATCCTTGAGGAAATCCTACGGTGGTACGCAAACAGCGAAAATAAGCCTGCCGGCCGATATCGCTTGGTAGACCTTAAAAAAAAAAAACAAAAACAAAAAATTAAAATAGGTTGGTCAGTTTGTCGGATAAGAGAGGCAACGACAGTAATAAAATGTTTTAGATGTATTGAGTTTGGGCATATGTCGAAGACGTGTAAATCTAACGTTGATAGGTCATGCCAATGCAGAAAGTGCGGAGCCGAAGGACACATAGCGAAGTACTGCGAATCAGAGCCAAATTTCATGCTCTGCAAATCGAACGGGGGCCGTGATTTGGCACATGTAGCTGGTAGCTACAAATGTCAAATTTTTTAAAAGGCGCTGAACAACAGACGTAAATGAGGTTCATGCAATTGAACCTCAATCATTGTGCCGCAGCCCAGGACCTCATGACATAGTCGGTCAGCGAACATAAAATAGATATAGCAATCCTAAGCGAGCAGTATAGGAACAGGGATAAAAATATATGGGAAAAATACTCGACAGATAGAGCAGCCATATGGGTCTGTGGAGATATGGCAATGGAAGCAGACATGCAAGAACCACAAGAAGGTTTCGTAAGAGTCAGAGTAAACGGAGTATATATCTATAGCTGTTATGTGTCGCCGAACATTCCAATACAGGATTTTAAGAGGATGATATGTAACCTGACAAGGAACGCAGCTCAGCATAATCCAATAGTGATCAGAGGAGATTTCAATGCATGGGCAGTCAATTGGGACTCCCAAACGAGAGAATCCAGATACTTTTGGAAGAATTTTCAAAACTCGACGTGATACTCGCGAACGATGGAAACGTTCAGAAAAGCAGTACACAGATCTATAGTGGATCTTACATTTGTAAGTTCCTCACTAGCTAGTAATTTACAATGGCATGTAAGCGAACACTATATAAACAGCGACCACCAAGCGATAATATTCACCATACATTAAAGTTTGCCCATGCGGGCATGCGCAGATAAAGTCTCATTTCTAGGATGCGCTAAGGATAAACTGGATGAAACAACATTCGTGGAAGTATTCTCCCATCATGTAATAAATGAGAACAGTGTAATGGAAATGACAGATAGTGTCTTGAAAGCATTCGAAACCGCATGCGACGCTGCAATGCCCATAAGACGACAGAGCAAAAGACATAAAGGAAATTACTGGTGGAACGAGGAGATATCTTCGCTAAGGAAAGTATGTCTTAAGGCAAGGCGTTTATATCAGAGCGGCAGAAAAAGAGTAGACTTTTTGGCACGGAGACAGCCGTACCACGAGGCAAGAAAAAACCTACAAATTGCCATAAACAAAAGCAAAGCAGAAAGCTTTAAAACATTGTGTAATGAAGCCGACATTAACCCCTGGGACAATGCATATAGGATAGTTATGTCCCGCTTCAAAGGTAGGAAGTCAGCGCAAATTATGTGTCCAGTACTGTTGAAAAGAATTATCGGTGTGCTATTCCCTCAAGGGGAACCTTATTCTGGACAAATGTCGAATCCCGCAACTGATAACCCGAGAGAAGTGACGGTGGATGAAATCCTGGGGCTATGCTCAAAAATTGAAGATTACAAGGCTCTAGGTTTAGACCATATCCCCAACGGAGCTCTAAAGTTGGCGATAAAAATGAGACCCCAGGACTTCGCTAACATTTTCAACAACAACCTGAGAGATTCCCCGAAAAATGGAAGAAGCAGAAGCTAATCCTCATCCCCAAACCGGGTAAAACCCTTGGAGAACCAGCATCATACAGGCCAATATGTCTGCTGGATACAGTAGGCAAGTACCTGGAGAGAATTATTCACGACAGGCTCCTGCTCGCCGTCGAAGTAGCTAACGGTTTGTCTCAGATGCAATACGGCTTTCGAAAGGCAAAATCTACGATCGACGCAATAAAATACGTGGTAAGCACGGCGAGGAAGGCCATTCATTGTAAAGGACTAAAGGACTCGGCGCGTCCGACTTTAGCTTTTCCTTACTTGTTTTATTTGAATAAGTAAAATTAAAAAAAAATAATTGGGGTTAATTGTACTTAATACCAAACTACAAGTGTACTTAAATTGCGAAAAAAATTAAATTGAGTACATTTCATTCTAGACATTGAAATAGTCGTCTACTGTTGCAATTGATGCATACATATTTTTTCATACTGGAGCATACTATAATTGAGTCTAAAAACTTTACTCAATTTAAATTAAATTAAATTCTAATTTCTCAATTTAAATACATATTATTATTCATAATTTATATTAAATGAATTCTTTTTATTATTAGGGATCATTGGGGATTTTTTACAACTATTTTGGGGACAAGAGAAAGTTCATTCATGTTTGGTGAAAAAGAATCGACGTTTTAATAATAATAACATAAAAACGAACCGGTCACACCGGTTTTTATTATAATAGAAAACCTGTTTGTTGGTTTTTTGCAACCTAACATAACAAAAACCGGGTTTTTGATTACTCTGGTCATAGCTGAATATTACGAATGGAACATACTGCGTATAAGATATGAATGATATCGAAAATCAATAACACTCATACGCCACACAGTGTCACGTTCTTGACGAAAAATCGTTTAGAATGATTTAAAATTGTGAATTGTATTAATGGTATAAGATTTTGTAATATTAAAATTTAGTTTCTGATGACCTTTACTGAACAATGCATGTACAATAGGTTGGGTCGCGGCCCATACAAATTGAAAACAGTTTCTAGTCACCCCACGAAACTAAAGTTTGGATTGTTTAATGATGATTTGCAAAATATTTCGTTCCTAGATCAACCCATCTGTGAGCTAAACGTTCCTGAAAAATCCTATAAAAGTCCAATAATTCTGTCAAGAAGTTACTCTAGGACAAGAAAAAAATTTTATTTAAAATGCTTCCAAGGGCCTATTAATTCAGAAAAAATTGGACAAAAATGCAACCTAAACTGGAAAAAACGGTGTTAAGTTTAGTTAACTTAAGTTAAGTTTATACCCTCCACCATGGATTACATTCCACAGTGGCTGTCGATTTTCGTAGAAGTGCAGTATTTATACACTCCACGAGAGTATTATGTCTTTGTGCATTTGTTTGTAACACCCAAAAGGAAGCGAGATAGACCCATTGTTAATTATACCGATCGACTTAGAATCACTTTTTGAATCTATTTAACGATGTCCATCCGTCCGTCCGTCCGTCCGTCCGTCTGTCCACCTATTCTTGTAATCAAAGTACAGGTCGCAACTGTAGCCAGAACCAAATGAAACGTTGCACAACAAAGTTTTTCGGGATAAGGACGAACGCTATTTAATTTGAAGAAAATCTGTTCAGATTTAGATATAGCCCCCATACGAATTTCACTCCCGATTTGACTTTTTTCACGCTAGATACCACATATTACAACAGATTTTCTTCAAACTTGGAAAAACATCTTACATTTCAACTAGAAACACCCACGGTGAAAATGAGCCAGATCGGTTCAGATTTAGATATAGCCCCCATACGAATTTCACTCCCGATTTGACTTTTTCTGCTGTAGAAACCACATATTTTAACAGATGTGCTTCAAAATTGGCAAAACATATTATATTTGAACTAGAAACATCCACGGTGAAAATGAGGCAGATCGGTTCAGATTTAGATATAGCCCCCATACGAATTTCACTCCCGATTTCACCTTTTCTGCTGTAGAAACCACATATTTTAACAGATGTGCTTCCAAATTGGCAAAACATATTATATTTCAACTAGAAACATCCACGGTGAAAATGAGCCAGATCGGTTCAGATTTAGATATAGCCCCCACACGAATTTCACTCCCGATTTGAGTTTTTCCGCTCCAGAAACCACATATTTTAACAGATTTTCTTCAAATTTGGCTAAATATCTTATATTTGCATGAGAAACACCCAGGATGAAAATGAGTCAGATCGGTTCAGATTTATATATAGGTCCTATACAAATTTCGCCCCGGCTTGATTTTTCCGCCCCAGAAACCACGTATTTTCATCGAATTACTTCAAATTGAGAACTTGAAGAACCTATTCTGAAATGGGTCACTTCATTCCATGTTTGTATATAGCCCTGAAACAAATATTCTTCTCGATTTGACAAATTGAACCAGGACATATTAGCCTATGATTAGGAAACATACAAAAATTCTTCCCGTTTTCATTTTTTTCGAATTGAATTGTGTTCTGATAGAAAGTGGAGTGTTTCATATAGTCGGCCCCGCCCGACTTTAGCCTTTCCTTACTGTTTTTTTTTTAATATAGCCAAACCTAAACAAATACTAATATTGAAAACAAAGTTTTATAAGTTTTTATTATTGCAGGGCAATGCTACCAATACGTTTATACTATATATATCGAAATAATACTCAATTCAAAAACAAAATATTCTTATCTTTTTATCTTCAAAAAACTTAAATACCATAAATATTGGTAGATAGTCGATGCTATATTTAGTTGTATTTCCATTCTATTTTAAGTCCAAAAGTACAAATTTTGAAAATCCATTATATACAGTGCAAGATAACCTAATTTCATGATTCAACCAAATTTTGCAGTAAAAGTAACAATGTAAAGTACAAATTGGGAAAAATCTTTTATTTTGCTTGCCTATGCAGTCTGAGGAATGTAGCCACCGAATTCAATGATTCAAGCTGCGGCCATTTGGTTGGTACCATTTTTATAGATTACACCCTTAAGAGTACGACTTTCTAAAATCTCACACCGAATTTCATCATTCTAGTAAGTCGTTTAGTTGGTACTATTTTTATCCCTCTGTACCCTTTGTATTCCTTGAAAGTACAAATTTGGAAGAAACCTTTTATTTTTCCTGTCTACGCAGTAAGAGGAATGTATACTCCGAATTTCATGACTATAGATGCGGTCATTTGGTTGGTACTATTTTTATCCCCATTCCATTTTAATCCCAAAAAGTACGTATTTCGTTTATTTTACTTGTCTACGCAATCAGATGAATGTATACAACGATTTTCATTATTCTAGGTGCAACCGTTTGGTTATTACCATTTTTATCCATCTATTCCCATTTTACCACTTAAAAGTACAAGTTTTGAAAAAAAAAATACTTTTATATTGCGCATATTCTCAATTAGAGGAATGTGCACACCGAATTTCGTGTTTCTAGCTGTTGTCGTTTAATATGTACTATTTTTAACCCTTTTTGCCCCATTTCTCTCCCTACGAATAAAAATCACTTTATGGTGCACGTTTTTGTTATAGGGGGAATGCGCATACCCAATATCAAGTAAGTACAAGCAGACATATTGAAAAAATATGGTTAAATGCTCTAAAATATTAGGGGTTATTACGGGTGAGGGAAAATTTTTTCACTTTCAACCCCGATCTGCAACCATAAGACACATTTAGGAGAAATTTGAACCTCCTAGCTCAAACATTTATTAGAGAGTTAACTAATTATGGTAATTTTTTCTTAGAATGTATTTTGTGTCTATTAGAATTAGAAACTGTAGTCGTTTGCGTGGTATTTCCTTTTGATTTTCCATTTAAAATCGTTGCTTCGATGACGTTGGGCATTAGTCTCTTGACAGAAATTGTAGTACAAGTGCACAATCGAGGAGAACTAACATTCCGTAGGAGAATTATAGGTGAACCAATTTTAAGAGATAACATTTGCGGCGGAATTCCTGGAAGGTCCAAAGAATTTAGTAATTCAATTCGATAGTTGGCAACTTCATCCGCATACATGATACTGTCTATAATGTAGCAACAATACCGGGGGAAGCAATAGCTAAAGCTATCCCATTTTGAGATGGATGTGCGCTAATACCAAACTGATGAGAAAGGCTTTAACTGTGCATCGAGAAAAAAAAGGCCGCCGCTGTCACTAGTTACTGCAGTTATAATTTTGTCAAAGGCCACTTGTTGTTTTGCAATTAATAGAGGTTTTTTGTTGCCAACGCATTGCAGTTCTCTTAGCAAATCTCGATCAGTAATGTCAATGGTAGAACGTTCAGGCACCGCCATTCCAAGTTGATTAAGAGTTTTGTTGCTGACGGCTAGGCATATGTCTTCAATTTTTATCAGCCTATACTTGAAAATGTTAATAGCAAATCTATATATATAAAAGAGTTGCGTTACTGACTGACTGACTGACTGACTGACTGACTGACTGACTGACTGACTGACTGACTGACTGACTGACTGACTGACTGACTTATCATTGACCAGCCCCCAGACCAAACGGCTGAAGCCAGGGTCATGAAATTTTCAGGGTAGTTCCCAAATATGACGTAGACGTCGACTAAGAAAGGGTTTTACGAAATTCGTACTTTTTGGGATAAAATGGCCCAAAAAGGAATAAACATCGAACCTTCGTCCTGACTAAACGGCAGTAGCTATAAACATGAAATTCGGTGAGTTGCTTGCAATGACCATGCAGACGAGCTACAAATAGGGATTTTTCGAAATTTGTACTTTTAAGGGACGGACGGGACAAAAAGGGATAAAAATGGTACCAACTAAAGTATTACAGCTAGAATCGTGAAATTTGGTATGTAAATTCCTCTGACCATATAGAAACGAAGTAAAATTGGATTTTTCGAAATTTGTACTTTTAAGGGACGAGCGGGACAAAAAGGGATAAAAATGGTACCAACTAAAGTATTATAGCTAGAAACGTGAAATTTGGTATGTAAATTCCTCTGACCATACAGAAACGAAGTAAAATTGGATTTTTCGAAATTGGTACTTTAAAGAGGCGAGCGGGACAAAAAGGGATAAAAATGGTACCAACTAAAGTATTACAGCTAGGATCGTGTAATTTGGTATGTACATTCCTCTGACTATATAAAAACGAAGTAAAATTGGATTTTTCGAAATTTGTACTTTTAAGGGGCGAGTGGGACAAAAAGGGTATCGACTAAAGTATTACAGCTAGAATCGTGAAATTCGGTATGTAAATTCCTCTGACCATATAGAAACGAAGTAAAATTGGATTTCTCCAAATTTGTAGTTTTAAGTGGCGAGCGGGACAAAAAGGGATAAAACTGGTACCAATTTTACTATTACAGCTAGAATCGTGGAATTTAGTGTGTAAATTCCACTGATCATATAGCAGCGCAGTAGTTTGATTTTCCGAAATTTGTACTTCTAAGGGGTGAGCGGGACGAAAAGGGATAAAAATGCTGTACAATCCTGTGTTACCAAATAAAGTACATATTTTTAGGGGAGCAAAAACACATGTTACCTATAGTGATTTTTCAAAATGTGTACTTTTTGGGAAAGAGGTGCAAAAAGTTATAAACTGGCTGGCTGAATCTAGAAACATGAGATCGAGGATATAAATGGTTGTATTTTTTGTTCAAAACTTAAAAGAAAACTATACATACGAAGTAGTTCAGCTAAAATAGTGCATATCGACAAGCACATTCCTTTGACTGTGTGTGAGTGTTAGCTAATAGGAGCTTACCAAATTTTTAGATTTATCTATATCCACCAAAAGAAAATTTAATAAATGCTATCCAAAAACAGAGACGGATAAAATTAACGAATAACTTGCTTTTTCGCGTGCGAAGCAGCGGGTACTGCTAGTTATATATAATCGTAACGGTGCGATAATGATGCAAAATGTCTTCACTCATATCCTCTTTCAATTTTTCCCACAGTTCTTTTGGGTTAGATGGCGAGCAAGTTCTTAATATTATCGCAAACAAAGTTCGTATCTGGAGAGGATGACAGCTGACAGAACCATACATTAATGTGGTCTCCCAGTTTCTGACACGCCTCTCTCAACTGCTCTTAAATTTGAAACTGAAGTGGGTCCTCTCACGTAAACTAATAACACTCTCAAATAATAACAATCTGCGTTGTATGGGTGTACGGTATAAACATGCCCATTTATCGTGTCTTCCCCTATTATATCCAGAAAACATACCCTTTCCATAGGCTAGATACAGTAAAATTTTCAAGAGAATCTGCCATTCGTTACGTGTTTTGTGATAATTTTAATGTATAGTTGGTGTGGGCAGTCTCACGTCCTTTGGTATCATGACCATTGTAGTCACCATTCAGAAACTATCCTCTGTTCAGAAGATAGTCACAATAAAATTTTCAAGAGAATCCGCACTTCGGAATGTGTTTTATGATAGTTTTAAAATATAGTTTGTGTGGGTGGTGGCACGCCTCTTTTTCGTATAATGACCTAGTATATCCTGGAATCATCCCTTGCCAGAATATTTATTCAATAGTGTTGTTAGCCTTTCCTTACTTTAGTTTAATTTTCATTCAAGTAACATCTCGAGATCACGATACTGTTCGTCACGGCAACGACATACTAAAATCATATACGAATCTGATATGAACGACAGTCCCCCAACACTTTACCTCCACAATTATTTTATGAGTAAAGAATGAATGTAATGGATTTTTTCTGTCGAAAATCGAATATGCTCCAAAAGTAAAAGTCAGTCAAAGGAATGGGTCTTTTCGTCATTTCAAGTATAAGTTCTCTTTTAAACATTATTTTTATTGAAAATACAAGTTCAATACGTGAACTTTTGCTTAGACGTGAAATTAAAGATAGGACTACAAATGTTGAGAATTTAACAAATGAATTGTTATAATATCATCATTTCCTGAAACACTGTTGGCAAAATTTAATGTTGCTCTCACGGTCACCTTGACTTAACTTATGCTATATTTTGAAGATCCCTGACTATTGATGACTAATTTCAGTGAAGTGTTCTTCAAAGTTGAAAACGATTTAATCGATATCTCCAAATCCATATCGAGGGCTTTTATTCATAAGTGGCTATGAACCATTTTCCCGAAAATGAGTTTTTGATGCCAACCTATTCTGAGATTTGGATGTCATCTGTCATATAAATTTGGAAAAGAAAATTTTTTTCTAAAGCCATTTTTTCAAAATTATCTGATTTGGCTATCAACTCACACGTTATTTTGTGACTGCAAAAGTGGCTATGAAAATAAAAACAAGTAAGAAGGCGTTAGGTTCGGCCGGGCTGAATCTTATATACCCTCCACCACGGAGTGCATTCTACAGTATTACCAGCAGATTAAAGGATGTCGAATTTACATAGAAGTACAGTACCATATTACGAAAATTGTGATATGTTTATGCACATTACTATATTTGATTACTTTTTCAAACTATAATGTATACTTAGGCGCACTGTTTAAAATCTACTACTATAAATAAATACAATGCTGTAATTGTGCATTTTCGAGTCTTCATAGTCAGACCACCGAATATATACACCGAATTTCATGATATCAACTTCTGCGGTTTGGAAGGTCCCATTTTTATCTCTCTTTTTCAATTATATCCCTTAAAAGTACGAATTTCGAAAAATCCCTCTATTTTACTTGTTTATGCAATTAGAGAGATGTACACACCGAATTTCATGATTCTAGCTGTTGTCGTATCATTGTTACCATGTTTTATCCATTTTTGTCCCATTTTGCCCGCTAAAACATTTATTTTCTTTGTGGTGCTTCCAAGCTACAAAAGGAATGTCCGCAACAAATTTCAAATGTATGAAAATCAGAAATTTAATTAATAAGCCAAGGCTACCAATATTTTTATACTATGTATATATATAATGCAAATAATACTTTAATGCATAAAGTAAATATAAGGCAGCAATCATAAATACCCTAAATATTGGGGGATAGAAAGCGTATTTTCAGCTACAGTCCTTTGGTTGGTTGTATTTCCATCTATTTTAAATTCAAAAGTATACATTTTGAAAATACCGAGATAACGTACGCAGTATAAGACAACTTCATGATTCTACCATTTTTTGTCGTAAAAGCAACAAAATAAAGTACGAATTTGGAAAAAAATTATTTTACGTGGCTATGCACTCAGAGGAATGTATATACCCAATTCCATGATACTATCTGCGGCCATTTTGTTGGTGCAATTTTTATCCCCTTTTTCGCAGTTTACTCCTTAAAAGTACGACTTTCGAAAATTTCATCATTCTAGCTGGAGCCTTTTAGTTGGTACCATTTTTATCCCTCTGCTCCCATTGAATCCCTTCAAAGTACGAATTTGGAAAAACTTTTTTTTCGTGTCACTCAGTCAGAGGAATGTATACCGCGAATTTCGTGGTTCTAGCTACATCCATTTGTTTGGTACAATTTTTATCCCCTTTTTCCATTTTACACCCTAAAAGTACGAATTTCGAAAATTTCCTTTATTTTATGTGTCTACGCAATCAGAGGAATATATACACCGAATTTCATTATTCTAGTGAATATACCCCCATCCTGGAGGTGGAGGGTATAAGATCCGATGTAAAATGTCCATTTTAGAGCAGTAGTAGTGAAAATCGGAGGTGCATTTGTATGGGGGCTATATCAAAACATGGACCCGTGTGGTCCACTTTCCCGTTAAAATATAACACGATCCTGAAAATTTTATCATGATCCCATGTAAAATGTGTATTCTGGAGCAGTAATAGTGTAAATGATAGGGATATTTGTATAGAGGCTATATCTAAATCTGAACCGATTTCCTTCAAATTCAATACCTATCGTCCTTGGCCAAAAACAAATAACTTCTGCTAAATTTTATAAAATCGGATAACAATTGCGATCTGTAGAGTTCGAACAAGATGGACAGCAGACGGACGGACATACGGACGCCCGCGTACTTAAAGGTGGTCTAGTGGGGTTCTTGGTGTTGCAAACAATTGGCGCAAAACTAACTTATAATATCCTAGTCCATGAAGTGGTGTAGGGTATAAAAATAGTACAAAATCCAGCATATGATTTTTTATATTTAGATTAATCGAACAATAACTCGAAAACTTAATTACATGGTCTTCTTTCTATTGCTCCGACTTCAATAGAGATTTTCCGAAATCGAGCTTTATTAAAACAAAGAAAAAAAATCGCCTTAAATCCAATAGATTTTTCAAATAGAACGATAAAACTTGATTATGTGTTATATATTCCTATCAAAATTTAAACAATGTACAAGAAATTTTATTCGATTAATCGAATAATCGAACAAGAGCTGTCGACTTTATTCGGTTAATTAGAAAATATGTATTTTCGAATAAACGATTAATCCAAAAGGACGAACAATTGGATACAATAGAACTAATCTTCATTCTTTTAAACTTTCATAAATTTTGTTTTTGGCCAGTCTGTACCAACACAGGATGATAATTATGTCGCTTATATATTGGGTTATTGTTATATTGGCCAATTTTTATGTTATGTCTAGCAAATGCACAAAATTACAAAATTACAAGACTGTATCTTTATTTTTTGACATTATGCCATAAAAATTGGATTTGGGTCCAGTGTGTACTGCACGAAATGTATATCGTTGGAATGGTAACAATAATTCGACCAATAGGTTAATCTAAGACAAGTACTTCGAATGGTCTATTAAATTAAATTAGACAAAGAATGCGACATAGAAAACAAAGCACGGGAAACACATTATTTTTAGTGATGTTTTCAAATCATCATTAAATATTATATATTGTATATGTACGAAGTACGACCCAGTCTAATACATATAAGTCTTTAAAACCCATTGAAACTTTCCTATTTATTACGTATAGTCCTTGTACAAACTGATTTCCATTTCGGATGTTTACGGTCTGTAAATACAAAAACTTCTTAGGACTGTTTAACTTTCTAAATAAATAATTAGTCCAGCAGGGAATTCATAGGTTAGTGACATTTAAAAACATGTTTAGGGTCAGCGAGTAATCTAAGCTATCCATTGGGGACAGTTCCTCGAATATCTTTTTTTTTATTCAGGTTTATCTTTCGTCAATCTCTATCTAATTGAAATTATTCGTAACTTATAGTCCCTCATCTATCCAATGGTTTTTGCTCTTTGCGGTCGCTTTTGCACTAATGTTAGCACCGCAGTGATTACACACTAAATAGCACTTTGATTGTCGAAAAAAAAATACTTTTACGTTATATTTCTTCGAAAATGGGTTATATTCATATTGTCAGCCGCCTACGCTTTACAACTTGTTTATCGCAAATCTTTGTCATCATCCTACGTTTTACAACTTGTTAACAACGTGTTTTTTTATGTTTCGTCCTTCGTCCAAAGGCAACCATCCACCATGGGAATCCTTTATGTGCTAAAGCCTTGAAATAAATAGCGAAAAAGTAGAGCATAACAAAAAGTTATGCTCGTTCATCTGTGAAAGCCAGTGGTCTTGTAATGAATTTTGGAGCATGAGCAAGATAAACACCCGGTGCTCATCTAAACATCCCAAACCAAACAAAGTGTTTTGTTTTTAATTATTGCTACGTGCGATTTTCACTAGTCACGTAAGTCATTCCATATGGCCGAGACGTGAGAGGCATTCAAATGATTCGTATTCATTTGGAATATCCCAGCAAGCAATGTTTCGATTCGATGTGATTTTGACTTTGAATCAAGCTTGACGTTGAAAATGTTATTAAATCAAACTTACAAAAATGTTTTAAAATTGTAATAGTTTTCTTTTTAGTTTATTTCGATCTGCAATCAATCAATTTGATTTGAACTTTAATATTGCCCTGGCTCCAGTCCAGTGAGCATGTATATTTTAAAGAATGCAAATTGCTATTGGCAGTCCGTTAAATCGTCACAGGGGGGACTTTCCCTAACAAGGACCGACAATTATTTAGCTTATTTAAGCATTTTTTGTAATTTTTGTTTTACATGCACTTTAAATTTGTTGCGTACAATCCTCTTGTAGTATGAAAGCACCAGAAATTAAATAAAAGATTTAGCTGGTGAAATGGGACATAAGGTGATAAAAATTGTACCAATGAAGTGACAATTGCTAGAAGCATGAAATTTGGAATATACCATCCAATTGCGTACACATGCAGTTCGTACTTTTAAATGATGTATTTAGAAAAGTTGGATAAAAATGATACAAACCAAACCGCTGAAGTTGAAATCATGAAATACGGTATATAAAGAGTGATTTTTTAAGAGCTTGATAACTTTTTTTTAAAAAAAACGCATAAAATTTGCAAAATCTCATCGGTTCTTTATTTGAAACGTTAGATTGGTCCATGACATTTACTTTTTGAAGATAATTTCATTTAAATGTTGACCGCGGCTGCGTCTTAGGTGGTCCATTCGGAAAGTCCAATTTTGGGCAACTTTTTCGAGCATTTCGGCCGGAATAGCCCGAATTTCTTCGGAAATGTTGTCTTCCAAAGCTGGAATAGTTGCTGGCTTATTTCTGTAGACTTTAGACTTGACGTAGCCCCACAAAAAATAGTCTAAAGGCGTCAAATCGCATGATCTTGGTGGCCAACTTACCGGTCCATTTCTTGAGATGAATTGTTCTCCGAAGTTTTCCCTCAAAATGGCCATAGAATCGCGAGCTGTGTGGCATGTAGCGCCATCTTGTTGAAACCACATGTCAACCAAGTTCAGTTCTTCCATTTTGGGCAAAAAAAAGTTGGATATCATCTCACGGTAGCGCTCACCATTCACAGTTACGTTACGATTCGCATCATCTTTGAAGAAGTACGGTCCAATGATGCCACCAGCCCATAAACCGCACCAAACTGTGACTTTTTCTGGAAGCATTGGTAGCTCTTGCAATGCTTCTGGCTGATATTCACTCCAAAATCGACAATTCTGCCTATTTACGTACCCATTGAGCCAAAAATGAGCTTCGTCGCTGAACACAATTTCTTTCTTTCTGAACTTTCTTAACAGAGCACGCATTTTGATAATAAAATTCAATGATTTGCAAGCGTTGCTCGTTAGTAAGTCTATTCATGATGAAATGTCAAAGCATACTGAGCATCTTTCTCTTTGACACTATGTCTGAAATCCCACGTGATCTGTCAAATACTAATGCATGATAATCCTAACCTCAAAAAAATCACTCTTTATATTTATATGACTGTCCGTCCATCTATTCTTGTAATCAAAGTACAGGTCGCAATTATTGCCCGATCCTACCAAAAATTTCTACAAGTAAGTTTTGCGGGCCAAGGACGAACTCTATTTAATATAATAATATAGCCTAAATACAAATTTTGCTCCCGATTTGACTTTTCCCGCTCTAGAAACCTCATATTGTATCAGATTGTCTTCAGATTTGGCAAAACATCTTATATTTCCACTAGAATCAACCATGGTGAATATAGGTCAGATCGGTTCAGATTTATATATAGCTCCCATTAAAATTTCGCTCCCAATTTGACTTTTTCTGCTCTAGAAGCCACATATTTTAACAGATCCTCATCAAATTAGGATCTTATATTTGTTCTATAAACAGCCATGGCGCAAATGGGTCAGATCGGTTCAGATTTATATATAGCTCCCACACACATTTCACTCCCGATTTCACTTTTTCGACTCTATAAACCACATATTTTAACAGATATTCTTCAAATCATTCAAAATATGTTATATTTCAACTGGAAACACCCATGGTGAAAATGGGTCATCGGTTCAGATTTACATACAGCTCTCATACAAATTTCGTCCCAAAAATTTCCTATACAAATTTCGGATATACTTTTTCCGCACCAGAAAGCACGAATTTTCACAAAATGAGCTTAACACGTTATATTTGAACTGGATGAATCTATTGTGAAATTTAGTCACTATATATTAGACCTATATATAAATCTCAACCGATCTGCCTCACATTCACGACAGATGTTTCTATCTGATGTATAGGGTGCTGTGGCAAATTTGAAGAAAATCGATTAACATATCTATTTGCCAGAGCGGAAAAAGTCAAATCCGGACCGAAGTTTATAAGGGAGATATATATAAATCTGAACTGATCTGACTCACTTTCATCTTAGATCTTCTAGTTAAAATATAAGATGTTGTCACCAACTTGAAAAGGATCGGTAATAATATGTGGTCTCTAAAGCGGAAAAAGTCAAATCGAGAGCAAAATTTGTATAGGATCTATATCTAAATCTGAACCGATCTGACCCATTTTAACCATAGATTTTTTTAGTTCAATTATAAGGTAGAGTGCAAAAATTTAAGAAAAACTGTTAAAACGTCAAGTTTCTATAGAGGAAAAAGTCAAATCAGGACCGAAATTTATATGTAAGATATATATATATATATATATAAATCTGAACCGATATGACTCACTTTCACAATAGATGTCTCTGGTTGTCAGAAATTTGAAAAGGATATCACAGAAACTACTGGCGATCCCACTCTGAAATTTGCGGAGTGTTTGCAGCATACATGTACATATGCCCATGCTTTAAATAGGAATAAAAAAATTCAATATATTTCGGCATAAAATAAACTGTTAAAAAGTAGTTCTACATTTTGACGATATTTTCAGTATATCGTCAAAAATTCCTAAATTTAAAGAGTAAAATAAACAAGTAAGAAGGCGTTAAGTTCGGCCGGGCCGAATCTTATATACCCTCCTCCACGGAGTGCATTCCACAGTATTACCAGCAGATTAAAGGATGTCGACTTTACATAGAAGCACAGTACCATATTAAGAAAATTTTGATATTTGTATGCACATTACTATATTTGTTTACTATTTCAAACTATAATGTATACACTGTTTAAAATCGACTACTATATATAAATAAAATGCTGAAATTGTGAAAGTGAACATGCCTAAATATTAGGCGATTGTCAATCGCCATTAGAAAGAAGCATTTTCAGATACAGACAAAGTGATAAGAAAAGTATAAATTTTAAAGATATCCCCATTCGCACCGTTCTCCGCCAAATGTACAAATTTCGAAAAAAAAACATTTTCGAGTCTTCATAGTCAGAATGTATACACCGAATTTCATGATTTCCCATTTTAATCCCTCTTTTTTAATTATATCCCTTAAAAGTATGAATTTCGAAAAATCCCTCTATTTGACGTGTTTATGCAATTAGAGGGATGTACACACCGAATTTCATGATTCTAGCTGTTGTCGTATCATTGGTACCATATTTTACCATTTTTTGTCCCATTTCACCAGCTAAAACTTTTATTTTCTTTGTGTTGCTTCCAAGCTACAAGAGGAATGACCGCAACAAATTTCAAATGCATGAAAATCAGAAATTTAATTAATCAGCCAAGGCTACCAATATTTGTATACTATATATATATAATAGAAATAATACTTCAATTCATAAAGTAAATATAAGGGAGCAATCATAAATACCCTAAATATTGGGGATAGTGAGCGTATTTTCTGCTACAGTCGTTTGGTTGTTTGTATTTCCATCCTATTTTAATTTCAAAAGTATAAATTTTGAAAATACCTTATCTCTCACGTACGCAGTATAAGACAACTTAATGATTCTACCATTTTTTGTCGTAAAAGCAACAAAATAAAGTACGAATTTGTAAAAAAAATAGTCAGAGGAATGTATACACCGAATTCCATGATTCTATCAGCGCCCATTTTGTTGGTACCATTTTTGTCCCCTTTTTCAAATTTGCTTTTCAAGAGTACGACTCTCTAAACACTCTTTATTTTACGTATCTACACAATTAGAGGGATGTACACTAAGGCGTACCTCAAAAAAAAAGTTCGCCGTACACCTTCGAATATGAAGTATTATTGAAAGGTAGTTTCAAAAAAAAAATTTTTATTTTTTATGCCGAACGTAGGGGTCGCGCTTTTACATTTTTCTATATAACTTGTATTTATAAACGGATTTTAAAGTGTGATACATCGATGTTTTTGTCTCGACGAGGCCGATTTTTTTGTCTTTGAAGTCATTGAGCTCAAGCACCCCCTTCTGGTACTTACCCATCATTTCTCAGTTGCTACTACCCTAATGTACCACTCTAATAATCGAAAATTAAAGCTCGCATAAAATCATGAATCATGTTTGAGCTCAATGACTTCAAAGACAAAAAAATCGGACAAAAACATCGATGTATCACACTTTAAAATCCGTTTATAAATGCAGAAGTTATATAGAAAAATGTAAAAGCGCGACCCCTACGTTCGGCATAAAAAAATAAAAAAAATTTTTTTGAAACTACCTTTCAATAATACTTCATATTCGAAGGTGTACGGCGAACTTTTTTTTTTTTACTTGTAACCTGGTACGCTCTAATGTACACACATCCTTGAAAGTACGAATTTGGAAAAAAAGTTTTATTTTTCGTGTCTACGCAGTCAGAAGAATGTATACTCCGAATTTTATGATTTTAGCTGCGGTCGTTTGGTAAGTACTATTTTTATCCCCTTTTTCCATTTGAACCCAAAAAAGTACGAATTTTGGAAAGTTCTTTTATTTTACGTGTATACGCAATCAGAGGAATGTATACATCGAATTTCATTATTCTAGGTGCAGTTACCCAGTCCCCATTTAACCCCTTAAATGTACGAATTTAGAAAAAATACTTTTATATTATGTATCTACCCTTGGTCAGTTTAATCGACCCACTGAAGCGGCTATTCGGGCTATTGTGAATAAATTTCACACCAAATTTACATTGTTGGACATTAAACCACCAACACCCTTACGCAGAATGCGAACTGAAGAAAAAAATCATTTTAGCCACATTTGCCGCGAAAATTAATATCTTCCAAAAATATCTAATTTGTATTCTTTGTTTACCATGCCCTACCGCAATATCCACTTTTTGTAAAAAAAATGGAAAAAGGGATAAAAATGGGACCAATCTGACGGATGAAGCTGGAATCTTTAAATTCGCTGTGGACATCCCAGAAAATGCGTTCTCTACAGAACATTGCCAACATTTCATGAAAAACGTTATCGAGTTTACAATAAGTCTTCTTTATATATTTGACCATTAATGGCTATGTGCTTATTTCAAAATTCATTGTGCTAACTAAAACCTCGAATACTAGGAAATTTCAAAAACTTTTTAATCGCAGCAATTAGTAATCCTCTTTAGATTAAACTGTAGAAAAATTATTCATAATTACTCTCAAAATTAAGGAGAAAATCAGTTTTTTCGCACTACTGAAAAATTGTGTTTTTGTTCATAGCCACTTATGAATATAAGCCCTCGATATATAACAAGTAAAAAACAAGGCTAAAGACGGGCGGAGTCGACCATATCATACACTCCACTTTCTACCCGAATACAATTCAATTTGTTAAAAAATGTTATATGACCTGACCCAATTTGTCAAATTGAGAAGTGCATTTGTGTCGGGGCTATATCCACTTTCACACTTTCATAGCGAGAGACAGTTTCTTCCAGTTCAAGTATAACGTGTTTTATGGGACGGAAAAAGTCAAGCTGGGACCGAAATTTGTATGGGAGCTATATATAAATCTGAACCGATTTGACACATTTGCACCACAGATGTTTCTAGTTTAAATATAAGGTGTATTGCCAAATTTGAAGACAATCTGATGAAATATGTGGTTTCTAGAGTGAAAAGAGTCAAATGGGGAGTGCAATTGGTATGGGTGCTATCGAAATCTGAAGCGATTTTCTTCAAATTAAATAGCGTTCGTCCTTATACTGAAAAACTTCGTGGTGCAAAGATTCATTTCGTTTTGGCTACAAATGCGACCTGTACTCTGCTTACAAGAATGGACAGACGGATGGACGGACGTTGTTAGATCGATTCAAAAAGTGATTCTAAGTCGATCGGTATAATTAACAATGGGTTTATATCGCTTCATTTTGTGTGTTGCAAACAAATGCACAAAGACATAATACTCTCGTTGAGTGTATAAAAATTAATCTGTGTTTCTATGTTTGTTTGTTTGTTCTTTATAGCAGCCAAAACCATTAGACCGATCTTCTTGAAATTTTCACAGTATGTTTATGCTTGATATTTTCAGTGGGCGTGGCACACATTTTGGGATTTAATCGTTGTTTATAAATTAGCATATTCGGAGTACTGTTGCATCGAGAGTCTTGAATTTTTGTGAAAGTTCACCTATTGTTAGTCGGCAGAGTTTTGCCTGAAATGGGCGTACTGGAAAAGTGGACGTGGCACCTCCCATACGAAGTCAAAACCTATTATCGAAAATACTCAGTTCTATGACAACTACAATACTGACATTTTTAATGTGCATAATGACCTATTGTCGAATATAGTCAGTTCTATGACACCTAGAGTAATGAAATTTTGTGTGAGTAGATCCATTGTAAATAGTTGTGCAAAGATGGGCGGAAAGTGGGCGTGGTCCTTCCCATACGAAATTAAAACCTGTTTTAGAGTATATTCGAAACTGAGATTCCTATATTGTTGAGTGAGTTAATCTATTTCTAACCTGCTTAGACAATATACATATGGACGGGACCTGAAAGATGGGGAAATTTTAATTTTGTAAAATTAAACTTTTGTTTGAATTCCTAGCATAATAGCAAAGAAAGGTTACAAAAAAGAAAACTTAAATGTTATTATTTTTTATTGTTGTGTTGTTTGATTATGATTGATTTGATTGATCTTCTATGTGTTTTGAATGTAATACATTCGAATTCCTGCTATTCGATCGAGTAATTTCTTCTTGCGAAGGATGTTTTTTGTTTTGGTAACGGAGTAGAAGAGAACCACATACAACCATTGACATTTCTTCCCTTATTCGCCGTATACTAAAGTTCTGCTCTTCAATTTTCTCCATGGAACATATCCAATTCTTTAGAATCTCAGGGAAGTACCTTGATTATAATTAACACATATATTACTGATCACGAGAAAAATCAATATGAAACCTGATTTTTATTTTACCGTTTGTTTTTTGTTGCCATGGCCAAGCTACTAAAAAAACAAATATCAACATATTTCTGAAAAAAAAAATGTTTGAATTTCCATTTGATATTTTTTGCGCAAAAAATAACAATTCTATTGCAAAAAATCTCAATATATTTTAAATGAAAAAAAAACGTCTAACATAATACATTGCAATAACAAACATGTTCAGCAAATTTCATCTAAATCGCAAGATCTTGGAAAGTTTCTCGTTGGTTTTGCATGGAATTTTATGTAAAATATCAATTTATGTACTTTTGAAACATTATCAAAAATTATTTAATAAAAATTCCTACAAAAATCATAATACAGCAAAATATGTATATAACTGAGAGGCATCAGACATTTTTTTCTACCCTTTTAAATAACTCACCAAAATTTATCTACAGCGGAAGACCTTTAAAAACGTAAAGTTGAGATTTTCATTGTTTTACGGAAAGTTTTCGTATTTATGTCCATTCGTTAGTTATATGGGATGAATCATTTGTTACAAATATTCATTTTTTTTCTTCACCAACATCTTATTATAATTATTAATTATGTATGTACTAAAGGGTGATTTTTTAAGAGCTTGATAACTTTTTTTAAAAAAAAAAAACGCATAAAATTTGCAAAATCTCATCGGTTCTTTATTTGAAACGTTAGATTGGTCCATGACATTTACTTTTTGAAGATAATTTCATTTAAATGTTGACCGCGGCTGCGTCTTAGGTGGTCCATCCGCTTAGTCCAATTTTGGCATTTCCACGTTTTTGAGTAACAGAGACCCAATTGGTGCGAACGGCGACGAATCGAAAATTGGTGGTCATCATTAACACTGGCCGATACAGCTGCGATATTTTCTTCAGTTCGCACTCTACGTAAGCGTGTTGGTGGTTTAATGTCCAACAATGTAAATTTGGTGCGAAATTTAGTCACAATAGCCCAAATAGCCGCTTCAGTGGGTCGATTAAACTGACCATAAAATGGAAGCGAGCAATGAACTTTCTTAACAGAGCACGCATTTTGATAATAAAATTCAATAATTTGCAAGCGTTGTTCGTTTGTAAGACGATTCATGATGAAATGTCAAAGCATACTGAGCATCTTTCTCTTTGACACCATGTCTGAAATCCCACGTGATCTGTCAAATACTAATGCATGAAAATCCTAACTTCAAAAAAATCACTCTTTAGCAAATACCAGTTACTTCGTACGCGGTGTAAGGGTATACTCTTCAGGGTAAATCGTTTGTAAACGCTCAAATCACATTATTTTGCGCAAATTGTATAATTTTGTCACGCCCTTTGTAAAATTAAATCCTTTACATTTAACTACTGGTGCATGTCTTGAAATCTGAACTTATAAAGGGTGATTTTTTAAGAGCTTGATAACTTTTTAAAAAAAAAAAAACGCATAAAATCTCATCGGTTCTTTATTTGAAACGTTAGATTGGTCCATGACATTTACTTTTTGAAGATAATTTCATTTAAATGTTGACCGCGGCTGCGTCTTAGGTGGTCCATTCGGAAAGTCCAATTTTGGGCAACTTTTTCGAGCATTTCGGCCGGAATAGCCCGAATTTCTTCGGAAATGTTGTCTTCCAAAGCTGGAATAGTTGCTGGCTTATTTCTGTAGACTTTAGACTTGACGTAGCCCCACAAAAAATAGTCTAAAGGCGTCAAATCGCATGATCTTGGTGGCCAACTTACCGGTCCATTTCTTGAGATGAATTGTTCTCCGAAGTTTTCCCTCAAAATGGCCATAGAATCGCGAGCTGTGTGGCATGTAGCGCCATCTTGTTGAAACCACATGTCAACCAAGTTCAGTTCTTCCATTTTTGGCAACAAAAAGTTTGTTAGCATCGAACGATAGCGATCGCCATTCACCGTAACGTTGCGTCCAACAGCATCTTTGAAAAAATACGGTCCAATGATTCCACCAGCGTACAAACCACACCAAACAGTGCATTTTTCGGGATGCATGGGCAGTTCTTGAACGGCTTCTGGTTGCTCTTCACTCCAAATGCGGCAATTTTGTTTATTTACGTAGCCATTCAACCAGAAATGAGCCTCATCGCTGAACAAAATTTGTCGATAAAAAAGCGGATTTTCTGCCAACTTTTCTAGGGCCCATTCACTGAAAATTCGACGTTGTGGCAGATCGTTTGGCTTCAGTTCTTGCACGAGCTGTATTTTATACGGTTTTACACCAAGATCTTTGCGTAAAATCTTCCATGTGGTCGAATAACACAAACCCAATTGCTGCGAATGGCGACGAGTCGACATTTCACGGTCTTCAGCAACACTCTCAGAAACAGACGCAATATTCTCTTCTGTACGCACTGTACGCATTCGTGTGGTTGGTTTAATGTCCAATAAAGTAAACTGAGTGCGAAACTTGGTCACAATCGCATTAATTGTTTGCACTTGGTCGATTATGTAGACCATAAATCGGACGTAAAGCGCGAAACACATTTCGAACCGAACACTGATTTTGGTAATAAAATTCAATGATTTGCAAGCGTTGCTCGTTAGTAAGTCTATTCATGATGAAATGTCAAAGCATACTGAGCATCTTTCTCTTTGACACCATGTCTGAAATCCCACGTGATCTGTCAAATACTAATGCATGAAAATCCTAACCTCAAAAAAATCACTCTTTACAAAGAGGGACCACAACAGACACACCATTCGAGCTTCTTTAAAATCGCCTACAAAAACTTTTGTTGGTTTCCCTGGGACTAGTAACCTTGACATGAGCCTTATGCTACGCTGCTCATACACACTATTCTAATCTGTAGGAACAAACACTACGCGTACGAGTAGCAAAAATTTAAGAGTTTCCTTCCTTCCATCCTGAAATACTTTCGCAATGCGACACCATCATCATGTCGGGATTTCTTACATCACGTTCATTTATGCAGATATGTGGCAAATGTGTGTTGAACGTTTTTGTTTTCGGATTGAACTAATTAAACAATCTTTCGGAACTTTTAGATAACTTGTTAACTGATGACTCTTAACTAGCAACATAATAATTGTATGCCGCGACGAACAAAACTTATATCTACTCACCTACCTACCTAACGAGTAATCTGCCCGTAAATGATTAACTTTAGAGAATAGTTGGCGCAGATGTGACATAAGTCCCGGCGAAGAGTGTCAAGAACAAATGTTGCCAGCCTCCTCCCGCCCAACTCAATTCTCCTCCACCGGCACCTTCTTCTTAGAGGTTGCTGAGGTATTAAAGTCGAAAAGTTATTTGTTTGGGAAATAGTATAAAGTTCGTAAAGAGATTTGAGGCATTTTCTTCCAGAGGATTTATTTTAAAATGAAATTTTGGTTAAGAGTGCTGCTGCCACTTATGCACGTCTATAGTGTTGGTGATAAAGTTTATAGCCGCATTTGTTGAAGTTGAACTTTTAAATTGAATTTTTTTGTGTTTAGTCTGCGTGATATGTGAGGCTTTTAAGTAATCATTGAAAATATCCGAGGAAATGGGAAATGACAAAAAGGTACAGAAATGTATGTTTTTCCAAAGAACACGCTTTAATAAAATTAAGGTGGGGGACCTCAGACTAACGAACATTTTTAGCATTCAGAGACCTAGTGGAGACCCCCATGTTAGGTGAAATTTGTTTAAAAGTTTTACAATAAACTGAACGAGATAGTTCAGTAAAATCACAAGGAAAAGGCTAAAGTCGGGCCGAATATATGATAACTGAGTCTATCTATACCTGATGTTTTTCAACACTAGTGTTTTAGTATCGATGGGACAATTTTATATAGTGTAAATATAATCAAATTTAACGAATATGACAATATTTTCATGTTTTGCATTATGTAGGAGTACATGTGATGGCCTCCATACTGAAACAAAATCGGCGTGATCCTAGGGAAAAATATAATAATAGTTTCATCAAGATTGGCTGTAATAAGTTGAATCTTGAGTGCTATGTAAACAGATGGGAAGGAACTTATGTGCAACTTCTTATGTCAAATGTTGGTTATAGAAAGGAAATGCTAAAAATTATGGCACATTGTAAGGGGGCTACACCAAAAAGTAGACCCATATAAATCACTTTCATAGTAGGCATTCTTATGGAGCTATTTATTTAAGGAGTTATGGTCAATTTAATATTTAAAAAAATTCTGGTTGTTTGGGCGATTAAAAAATTCTGAATTTTTGGGTGATCACAAATTATCCTTCTTATAGCTGTTAGACCTATATTTAAGAAGTTATAGCCGATTTAATATTTTTAATAAATTCTGGATTTTTGGGTGATCACAAATTATATGTAACAATTGTATGTAACAAGATTTTTGTCCCTGGGTTGTAATTGTTATTTCCTAGTCAGGCAAGTATAGAAAACAGCTATTGTCGCAAGATAACTTTGCTTTTGTGACCATGGCACAAAGAGAACTACGTCAATGTCAAGAAAGTGCTGAACGCATTGAAGTATGAGCAATATGGCTGGGAAGTGATCGGAGATTTCAAAACAGTGACATTCTTAATGGGCCTGCAAGGCGGTTACACCAAGTTTCCTTGCTTTCTTTGCCTGTGGGACAGCAGGAACGACAGTGCACACTACAGTAAGCGTGAATGGCCACAACGAACTGAATTCACAGTGGGGAGGAAGCTCTCGACAAAAATTCTTCAGCGTTCAAGTACCTACAAGACTTGTTCCCTAAGCTCTCTGAGGCGAAAGTTACAGCCGGTATCTTCGTTGGACCACAAATAAAGAAAATCTTCGAGTGTGAGGAATTCCCCAAGAAGCTCACTCGTGTTGAGAAAGCTGCTTGGATGAGTTTTATGTCAGTGGTACAGGGATTCCTAGGCAATCACAAAGCCGCAAACTACGTGGAGCTGGTCGAAAGTCTGGTGGAGAACTACGGCAAAATGGGCTGCAGGATGTCTCTCAAACTCCATATTCTGGATGCACATCTTGACAAATTCAAGGAGAACATGGGAGCATATTCAGAGGAGCAAGGCGAGCGCTTCCATCAGGATATAATGGAATTTGAGCGGCGATACCAAGGACAATACAATGAGAACATGATGGGAGATTACATTTGGGGATTGATTAGAGAAAGTGACTCGCAGTATAAACGCAAATGTCGAAAAACCACCCGCTTCTGATTTACTTTTATGTTTTTGGTTTTCTGAAGTTTTATTAAAATCTAGTTTTGATTTATATGTGCTGTTCTGTATGATTTTCTCTGTAGTGAAAGACTCAAACACGTTTTTCTCATAATTTTAGCATATTTTAATGAATCACATTGTCCAGGTCACAAAAGCAAAGTTTCAGAGGAATATTAGGTGGTTTCCATACTTTTAAGACATAACAGACTAGGAAATAACAATTACATCCCAAGGACTGAGAATTTTTTTATTTTTGTTACATAGTGTTATCCTTCTTTTAGCTGTTGGATCTATATTTAAGAAGTTATAGCCGATTTAATATTTTTAACAAATTCTGTATTTTTGGGTGATCACAAATTATCCTTCTTTTAGCTGTTATACCTATATTTAAGAAGTTATAGCCGATTTCATATTTTTATACCCTACACCACTTCGTGGACTAGGGTATTATAAGTTGGTTTTCCGCCAAATGTTTGAAACACCAAGAAATAATTGAGCTAGACCCACCTTTAAGTATACGGATCGGCTTAGAATGACCATCTGAATCGATTTAACGATGTCTGTCTGTCCGTCCGTCCGTCTGCTGTCCATCTAAGCTTGTTGGCACTCTACAGGTCGCAAATGTGGTCCGATTGACATGAAATTTGGCAGAGGTTACTTTTTTTGGCCAAGGACGATTAGTATTGAATTTGGAGAAAATCGGTTCAGATTTAGATATAGCCCCCATACAAATATCCCTATAATATACACTATTACTGCTCTATAATACACATTGTACATGGGATCATAACCAAATTTGTAGGATCGTCTTATATTTGAACTAGAAGCAGCTCACGGGAAAGTGGACCACATGAGTCTATGTTTTGATACATGATACATGTTTTGAGTACAAATGTACCTCCGATTTACAATATTACTACTCTAAAATGCACATTTTACATCGGATCTTGGTCAAATTTTCCACACAATGTTACATTTATACTAGAAACACTTATTTTGAAAGCCAGCTATATAGGTCAATGTTTTGGTATAGCGCCCATAACAAATGGGCCCCCAGTTTACACTATTATCGCTCTAGAACCCACATCCTACATTGGATCTTGATAAAATTTTGCAGATCATGTTATATTTCAATAAAAAATAAAAGTGATCTATAAAGGCCCACTTTTTAATGTCGCGCCCTTACAAATGGGCCCCCATTTTTATTATTACCTCTCTAGGGCCCACATTTTACACCGGAAGTTTTTCAAATTTTGCAGATTATACTAAGATTTCAACTAAGAATACATACTATGAAAGTCAAATATATGGGTCCATATTTTGGCATAACCCCCATACAAATTGGGCCCTCATTCTACTCTAATACAGCTCTAGAAGCCATATCGTACATTGGATCTCGATACAATTTTGCATATCACATTTCAACTAAGAATACCTACTTTGAAAGTGGTCTATATGGAACCACCTTTATAATGTAGCGCACTTACAAGTGGCCCCATTTTAACTTTTACCCATCAAGAACGCAAATTTTATATCGGATTTTTTTTTTTAATTTTGCAGATTATATTATACTAGCAGTACCCGCTGCTTCGCACGGGAAAAATCCAGTTATTTGTTAATTTTATGCGTCTCTGTTATTTGTTTATTTATTTAATTTTCTTTTGGTGGATATAGATAAATCTAAAATAGTAATTTGGAAACATCCTTTTATATATCACTCACACACAGTCAAAGTAATGTGCTTGTCGATATGCACTATTTTAGCTGAACTCCTTCGTATGTATAATTTTTACCATTTTCTACCATGTTTTGAACAAAAAATTACCACCATTTATATCGTCGATCTCATGTTTCTAGATGCAGCCAGCTACTTTATAACTTTTGCACCTCTTTCCCAAAAATTACTCATTTTGAAAAACCACTATATGTAACATGTGTTTTTGCTTCCCCTAAAAATATGTACTTTATTTGGTAAAACATTTATTTCTAGTCGGGGCGTATCGTTGTATTAAGTACAAATTTTGAAATATCCATTTATGTTCCGCGTTTATGTAATTAAAGGACTGTACACAATTTGTATCCCTTTTCGTCCCGTGGATCCCTTAAAAGGAAACATTTCGAAAAGTGCAATTTTACTGCGCTTCTAGGTGGTCAGTGGAATTTACATACTAAATCAAGAAATCCATTTCTGTTGCAAGTCTACGTTGTCAGAGGAATTTATACTCCAAATTTCTCTACTATAACTGCAATACTTTAGTTGGTACCATTTTTATCCCTTTTTGTCCCGCTCACCTCCTATAAGTACAAATTTAAAAAAAAAACCATTTAGATTGCGCTTCTACGTTGTCAGGGAATTTACACCCCATTTTACACACTATTTTATTTGGTACTATTTTCATCCCGCTCACCGTTTATAAGTACAAATTTCGAAAAATTCTTTTAGATTAGCGCTTCTAAATTGTCAATACTTTAGTTGGTACTACTTTTATCCGTTGCCAGATGAATTTACACTCCAAATTTCACGATTGTAGCTACAATACTTTGGTTGGTACAATTTGTATCCCTTTTTGTCCCACTCACCCCTAATAAGTACAAATTTCGAAAAATCCATTTAGATTTGCGCTACTAGGTTGTCAGTGGAATTTACATACCAAATTTCACGACTATAGCTGCAATACTTAAATCGGTACAACTTGTATCCCTTTTTGCCCCGTGCACCCCTTGAAAGTAAAAATTTCGAAAAATCCAATTTTACTTCGCTTTTATATGGTCAGAGGAATTTGCATACCAAATTTCACGATTCTAGGTGTAAAACTTTTGTTGGAACCATTTTTATACCTTTCTGTCCCGCGCGCCCCTTAAAAGTACAATTTTCGAAAAATCCAATTTTACTTCGCTTTTATATGGTCAGAGGAATTTGCATACCAAATTTCACGATTCTAGGTGTAAAACTTTTGTTGGAACCATTTTTATCCCGCACGCCCATTAAAAGTACAATTTTCAAACTATCCAATTTTACTTTACTTTTATATGGTCAAAGGAATTTACATACCAAATTTCACGATTCTAGCTGTAATACTTTAGTTGGTACCATTTTTATCCATTTTTGTCCCGCTCACCCCTTATAAGTACAAATTTCGAAAAATCAATTTATATTGCAAGTCTACGTTGTCAGAGAAATGTAAATACCGATTTTCATAATGTTTATCCGTTTTTGGGCCATTTACCCCCTAAAAGTACGAATTTCGTAAAACCCTTTCATAGTCAACGTCTACGTCATATTTGGGAACTACCCTGAAAATTCCATGACCCTGGCTTCAGCCATTTGGTCTGGGGCTGGTCAATGATAAGTCAGTCAGTCAGTAACGCAACTCTTTTATATATATAGATTTCAACTAAGAATACATACTATGAAAGTCAAATATATGTGTCCATATTTTGGAACAACCCAAATGGGGCCCATTTTACTCTATTACAGCTCTAGAAACTACATCTTACATCGGATCATGATATATTTCAACTAGGAATACCTACCGTGAATGAGAAATATATACCCCCTTTTTTGGACCAGGTCCCTTTTCAAATGTCGGTCCGATTCATCCTATTACTACTGTATAATTTGTATTCGTTTGCCGGAAAATTGGATCAATTATCATATTATTTACCATATTCGTTATATATGACTAAAGATGAATTTATAGTGTACTGTATAATTTATATGAACTACATAAAAATAATAATGTAATGTAATAAAAGCGGGGTACATACGCAGGGAGTGGTGTAAGGCCTTTTCTTACTTGTTATGACTGATTTAATATTTTTAACAAATTCTGGATTTTTGGCTGATCACAAACTATCCTTCTTTTAGCTGTTCGACCTATATTTACGATGTTATAGCCGATTTAATATTTTTTACAAATTCTGGATTTTTGGGTGATCACAAATTATCCTTCTTTTAGCTGTTAGAGCTATGTTTAAGAAGTTATAGCCGCTTTTTTATATTTTCGGGTGATCACAAATTATCTTTCTTTTGGCTGTTGGACCTATATTTACGATGTTATAGCCGATTTAATATTTTTAACAAATTCTGTATATTTTGGGTGATCACAAATTGTCCTTCTTTTAGCTGTTGGACCTATACTTAAGAAGTTATAGCCGATTTAATATTTTTTACAAATTCTGGATTTTTGGGTGATCACAAATTATCCTTTTTTCTAGACGATTGTTTGGCAAATTTTTGTCTTTTAATTACGTACATTATTAACTTGCGAATCTTCTCGGCGGCTGAATGACGTTTTCTGCATTTCTCGGTATTTTTTTATGATTTTTTGTCAAATATAGGAGAGAAGTTAACACAGAGATTAAACACTCGCGAAACGTTCACACACGCGATTGTAAATTATCGTAGAGGCACGTGCGGGTAAGTAAATGGAACAAACATTCGGTGAAAAATATTCTATTGAAATTGGAAAAACTGCAAACTTGTCATTTGGTTTTTGAAGTGAAAGTGAGTGATTGCGTTCCATTTGCTTATGTAGTGAGTAATAATGTTATCTGACAGAGCTTTGAGATTAAAAAGTAAGAGAGAAGCGGCAAAATTAATAGATTGTATATTTAATTTTTAATTTATTTATTTAATTGGTACCGAATGTGTAAAAAATAATTCGTCAGAAAGTGGAAGTAGTGTACAAAATAGGAATGTTGCCGAAAATATTCAAAGATTAAACGAAAACGATATTTTAAGAGACAATATTGTCGAAATGGACTATGATGCGGAACGTTTAAATAATGATGAAAATTATGAGGTTATTGATACGGACGGTGTAAATAATGAAGAAAACAATTTGATGCTTTTAATACTTCAAATACAAACCATCAAATCTTAGTTGGTGGTGTATAAAGCATTGTATTCGTAACTCGGCTATAAATGATTTATTGGGAATTTTGCGAGATAGCGGCTTAGATGTACCTAGAGACGTGAGAACCTTGAAAAAGACTCCGAAAGAGGTTGTAACACGTTCTATGGACTCGGGAATGTATGTTCACTACGGCATTGAAGACACTGTTACTGATTTTTTCACTAGAACAAATTATTATTAGGAAACAATTTATTTAGACACCAACTTTGATGGTCTCCCCTTATGTAAAAGTTCTAGCAAACAGGTTTGGCCGATTTTGTTTGGTGTGGTTAATACCTCAGAAGTACTATTTGTTGGTGCATACGAAGGTTACACAAAACCAAAGAGTGCAAATGAGTTTTTAAAGGAATTTGTTTCCGAATTAAAAGATTTAATTTCAAGTGGTATATTATTCAATGGAAAATTGTATGCTATAAGAGTAAGGTCTCTCATTATGGATGCACCAGCTAGATCATTTGCCACGGGAAAAAAAGGTCATTCTGGATACTATTCATGTATAAGATGTACACAGAATGGTGAATTGTATAAGAACAGGCTATTATTTCCCATATAACACAGTTCTACGATGAGAACAAATGAAACATTTAGAAGTCGCGATCAACCTTAGCATCATCACGAAAAATCTTCCACAATACTCGAAGAACTGGAAATAGATATGATAAAGCAGGTTTCGTTAGACTGCATGCACCTTGTACATATGTCTCGGTGTAACCCGAACGCTATTAAATGCTTGGATAAATAAAAAGGGTATGCAATACTCACCCACGCCGTGGAAAATAGAAAGTCTATCTAAATCGTTAGTTGCCCAGAGATCGTGCATTACAGCCGAATTCAACAGAAAACATCGCGCATTGAAAGATCTGAAAGTATTTAAAGCCACTGATTACACAGGTCCATTCAATATTATCTCTTGAAAGATACACACACTTTTTAAATTTTCTTTAGCTCTGTTATGTTTCTGTTACGGAAAATTTGAACAGGGATCTTTTCACAGAATAAAGCTGGAATGCTTCTCTCTTGCCATAGAAAAACCGGACAATTTTTGTCTAATTGGCAGAAACATTATTAAAATTACAGAAAAAAATAATTTACCCTCTTTTGAAGGTATTATTATTAGTAATCTGCAACCTCTTTTTGAACAGCCTTTATCACCTGAAATATTCAACATTTGTAGGAGCAGTGAAATAACGGAAGGCGAGACCATAAACTTTAATTTGAAATCCATTGAAAACAAAGTCATTTGTTTGGAAAATTTAGACGACAAATCATATTACTTTATACCTTATATAAATTAACCAACAATTTATACAACATGGAGGGACAGAGGCCGCTTCAATATACCCAACTACAAAACGCCAACTCAGGTAAATTAAAAATATATATATTTATAAAACTAATATATTTATAAAAATTACTATAGAAATTATTCAAGTGCAAGCCGGTACATCAAATAACGCTACATTATCTAAACTTCGAGCTTTTAAGGATGAAATGATTCATCGTGATGAACAAAAAACAAAAGTAATCAATGAACTACTCCAAACTAACAAAGGCTTATAACCACATTATCGGAGGAAGTGATCAGTTTACGGAACGAATTCCGCCAAATAAAAATTAATAATCTGTTTACTCCATACGTTGAAAATAATACTACAAAACAACTACCATTTACTAGCGCAGAAGCCATCAAGATTTTTGATGATGAACTCAAAGTAAATAATGACATGATTGGAGACTTGGTAAGTAAGTTCAAATATACAATAAAACTTTGTTTAGTTTTTTATTTATATTAACATTATTTTATTTGCAGAAACGAACACTTCTTATTATTCGTATTCTTGGAGAGGAACTAAAGAAAAACCAAGCATTCAAAAATGTATCTTCGTTTCAGTTATTAGAGGTATGTATTTATAACAACACTTTATAAATTTAACGTTTCCTTAAATGTTGTAGATATTGTTCATCAAAACTTTGCAAATGTCGACGACGCTAGGATAAACTCCGTGTTGCAACAACATATTGTCCATGCCAAAGATCGAGTAGAAAAAGGACAGAAAGATTCGTAGTTCTGTTAATTTGTTATACCCTACACCACTTCGTGGACTAGGGTATTATAAGTTAGTTTTCCGCCAAATGTTTGTAACACCAAGAAATAATTGAGCTAGACCCACCTTTAAGTATACGGAACGGCTTAGAATCACCAGCTGAATCGATTTAAAGCAGAGCTGTTAAATTTCGATTACGATTAGTAATCAATTACATTACTTTTTAAAAAGAATCGTAATGATTATATAATCCACTATTCAACAATTTCTGATTACTAATTGATTACGATTACAAATAATCAAAAAATAATCAGGATTACTTGCGATTACCATATATATATATTCCATTCTGAACCCCTAAATGACTTCGATTAGTTCAGCTCCAGTTCGTAACAATTCTAACGTCTATTCTTTTGTCTACGTTCTCCATAGTCTTTCCGTATACTGGATTATTCATTGTTTTAAGACCCTATAATGGATTGCATATCATTGTTTGGTCGAAAAATCTGTAATTAATTCTTTTACATTTTGATCCATTTGGGTGACTCTTGACTTTGGCTCTTTGTTTGGCAGGTCATTGTGCAACTCGTGTAAAGTTGGAGGGCAACTCAATGTGACTTCAAAAGTAGAGAGAGTTGTCGGGTATACTTCTAGGGTCAAGGTTTAGCTCTACGGTAGATGCTCTGACATGGCCCAACCATAAAGGTTATTTGCATCTAAATATACTAAAAATTGGGAAGGTTTATTTTGATCGAAATCATCTAAATATTTGTTATTAGCTTTTGAATATCTCTTGACACATTGCGCGTATCCTCCCCCGCGTATTCCCTTTTTAAAGAAATTGTACATGTCTATATCTGTCACAAGCTCTGGTTTAACATTTGTATATTTTGGCATGGCATTCCATGACAGTCCAGGTGCAGTATAATACTGACATGGATCCAAATTATAGATTTTCTTACAAACTCTTCTAAAGTATTCAAAAACATCTGTCAACAAGAGAACATCAGTTTTTATACCCTACACCACTTCGTGGAATAGGGTATTATAAGTTAGTTTCGCGCCAAATGTTTGTAACACCAAGAAATAATCGAGCTGGACCCACCTTTAGGTATACCGATCGGCTTAGAATCACCAGCTGAGTCCGTCTGCTGACCATCTAAGCTTGTTCGCACTCTACAGGTCGCAATTGTTGTCCGATTGTCATGAAATTTGGCAGAGGTTACTTTTTTTGACCAAGGACAATTGGTATTGAATTGGTATGGAAATATCTCTATAATTTACACTATTACTGCTCTAGAATACACATTTTAAATGGGATCATGACAAAATTTTCAGGATCGTGTTATATTTGAACTAGAAACAGCTCACGGGAAAGTGGACCACATGGGTCCAAGATTTGATATAGCCCCCATACAAATGTACATCTGATTTCCAATATTACTGCTCTAAAATGCATATTTTACATAGGATCATGATCAAAATTTCCACACAATGTTACATTTATACTAGAAATACGTATTTTGAAAGCCAGCTATATAGGTCAATGTTTTGGTATAGCCCCCATACAAATGGGCCCCCGGTTTACACTATTATCGCTCTAGAACTCACATCTTACTTTGGATCTTGATAACATTTTGCAAATCACGTTATATTTCAATAAAGAATACCTACTTTGAAAGTGATCTATAAAGGTCCACTTTTAAATGTAGGGCCCTTACAAATGGGCCCCCATTTTTATTATTACCTCTCTAGGACCCACATTTTACATCGGAAGTTTTTCAAATTTAGCATTTTGTATTATATTTCAACTAAGAATATCTACTATAAAAGTTAAATATATGGGTCCACATTTTGATATAACCTCCATACAAATGGGGCCCCATTCTACTCTATTACATCTCTAGAACCCACATCGTGCATTGGATCTCGATATAATTTTGCATATCTTGTCATATTTCAACTAAGAATACCTACTTTGGTCAAATTTCCCACACCATGTTATATTTAGATGAGAAACACCTACTTTGAAATGGGCCCCAATTTTCTATTTTTATTACTCCAGAATCGATAGTTTACATCAGGCGTTTATCAAATTTTGCAGATCTATGAAAGGTCCATATATGGGTATATCCCCATACAAATGGGGCCCCGTTTTACTCTATTACAGATCTAGAACCTTCACCTCACATTTCAACTAGGAATACCTACCGTGAATCAGAACTATGTAGGTCCATGTTTTTGGCACAGGCCCCAAATTTTTTGATAGACCTGCCGCCAATTTTCAATAAAACCTTCCCAGCAAAAAATCTTCCCATACTAAAAATTCGTTCCCATTCACTTGCGAAATGGTTATTCGTAAAATATTGCGGGATATTAACTAGGGTTTGCATTTTCCCGTACTTTCTATTTCCCGGGAAACGGGAATTATTTTTTCAATTTCCCGAGATCCCGGGACAGCATGGGAAATCGTCAATATACCGTTTACCATGAGTTAAGCTTATTTTTTCCAATGAAACATTCACATTTTATTAAGGTGACATGTGGGCTTCATTACTTGGAGCTATTTTTTGAACGGATATTCCGCAAGTGGGCTGTGCTTCTCATTGGTTTGTGAAAATCATTTACTTAATGAGGCCACCTGACGAAACCTTTCACAGGGTGGAAATCATGATAGTGGTAGTGTGCAGTCAAATAATAAATGTTACCATATTATTTTTGAATAAATTTGCATTCTATAAAATATTGGTCCAAAATGGTCTTAAGCCAGGAGAGTTTCCCAGTTCAGTAAAATAAAAATTTATTTCACAACGAACCTGTTACAAAATTAAATTCAAACATCTTTTCAAGTTTCAAAATTAATTAAATGTATGTAATCAAAATTTGCAAGTGTATATTTAAGAGCAGACAGTGCGTTTATGGCCTCATAAGATATTCTTATTTTATTGGAAAATGTGGACGCTGCGGAAAACGATCGTTCACATTCAACAGATGTAGACAGTGGAGTATTAAAAAAAATGTTTATGTTGTCTGTTCTTTGTCCTGTTGCTTCGAAAACTATAAATTCTTTTTTAGACAGCTATCTTGACTTTTTTAATACAATATTTTTGCTTGCGTTTTCTATAGTATTGTTTAAAATATTAAAAGAACGACTGACTTCATTTATTTTAGGCGTTTGGATACACGCCCAAAATCGGGTTTTTAAATTTCCGGGTTTTTAAATTTTTTCATATGGAGTTTGACCCCGAAAAAGCGAATTTTGGCTGCATATTCGAACGCATTTATCATCGAACTGCAATATTTGACATACCTTATTAAAATCGATATGAGCTAAATTATTGTACAACATTTTTATTGAGGAAATGATGGAAAAAATATGCGAAGAAATATGTAAAATTTCTACTGAATTCCCGCGGGATTCCCGTACGAATTTCCCAGGATAAGGGAAATGAAAAATATGCGACTTCCCGGGAATTTTCCCGCGGGAAATCCCGTGATGCAAACCCTAATATTAACATATGATAGACTTTTTTGGAAGTTTTTAATGAACATCCTCAAAAAGAAATGCACATTTGGATCGATTAAAATGTGATTCCTACGGAACTTCCAATTTTTTGCTGGGTTCATATTACCATGAATCATATAAGTGGACCATTACGTAAATATATTGTCACCGCTCATATGCACCTTCCGATTTATTGATAACACTCTGGATTCACTTATTACAGGCAATCTTGATGAAAATAATTGTTTTATTTTTCACTAGGAGCAGCTACAATGGGATGGCATGACACCGATTTGGTTTGTATATGGGCCGATCATATGAATGAGTAACATAATGTAAATTATTTTCACCAAGTTTACCATATTATATATTATACAGTAATTTATACAAACTACATAAAATTGCATCCATGAAACACCTGGGTTTAGTAATCAAAGCGAGGTACATACGCAGGGAGTGGTGTAGGGTATTATATAGTCGGCCCCGCCCGACTTTAGCCTTTCCTTACTTGTTAAATATATTTCCATGTAATCCTTCATAGTTTTACAATTGAAAGTTTTCCAAACCTTTACCGCGTGTGCATATTCCACAATCGAACATTCTTTATCACTTAATTTATTATAAAAATCTTCCCTAGATGGAAGCTGAGTGGCATTCAGTTTTTCGAATGAATTTAGATAATCATAAAGGAAAACGCCCCATTTTTAATAAGACTAAATTCTTTCTTAGTTTTAAACTGTGATCTAACTATACGAAAATCGTATCACTCATTTCCGTAAATTGTGATAAAGAAATGTACAATTATTTATTAATAGATGGGAATCATAATATGAGTAATTGTGGAAATAAATGGGAATAAATTTAGGGACTAGATATTTCAAGTTGCAGACATTATGGGCTACGCCTCTAAATTTTACAGTAATATGGCTGAACAAAATAGGGGGTCCTAGGCAGCGAGTACGTTGACCAAAGGTATATTGGTGCGCTTACTGTGGGAGCGGGGATGTTGGGAACCCGTCACTGAGCGTGTAATGGAAGAAGAGAGCGACATGAGTTTATGATGATCGCTGCTGCTGACACCCGTTTTGTTGCTTTTGTGACAATTTGTTGTTACGCCACAAACTGCTGGGAATGAAGATAGTGGACTGTATATATTGTTGTTGCGATTGTTGCACTGGTGGACAATAGAACTCCGTGAGGAGAAGGAACTGAAGAAAATTGAGTTAATTGTCTTTTGTCATATAATTCTCAAAGATTGAGAGATTATACGCGGGATAAATGGGGGAGGAAATAAAACAAGAGACAATCAGATTGAATATAATGGGTTGGTTTTATTAAGTGATGCTCACCAGTGGGGTTGACAATTAAAAAGAAAGGTTTTTTAGTTAACTACTTAAAAAGAAAATTCATTTTTTATCTATTTATCTACAGGTTACGATTTAAAGTAATCGTTATTTACGTTAAGTTACAAACAATTCACAACAAGGAATTTGTAACGAAAAATAATTCAATCGGTTAAACTAAAAGATAATTTATTGTCTAAACATGAGTTTAGTGTTATATATCTGACAAATTTTCCAGTTTCTCACTGTTATTGTGAATACATTTTATAAAATAACTAAAAGGACTTTTGAACTAAGTTAGTTTTTTCACTTAGAGTATTTTCTATATTTTCTAACAGGCACTCGAAATCTGTAAGGGGGACATCCATCTGTCGCTGGCAATTTTTTACTGCACTCCATTTTGTGTTTCCGCATTACAAGTTCCGAGTGCGTGTACTTCAGACAAGTATTGCAGAAGATGAGTCTTCTGCAATGACTCGTAATTTGATATTTCAATAGCCTATAAATAAACACAAAATAATTATTGAAAAAATATTATTTTTTTATATTTATATGCTACTAACCTCGACATATTTTTTATCCAAATATAGTGATGACCATAAGCATTTTCCAAAAGCAGAAGGTTGATATGCTTCTGCTTTTCTTCGTTGGTGATATAGAACGGACCAACAATTTCATCGATTTCCTCTTCGTAGCCGAAAACATTAACACTGATATTGTGATTATTTGCTTCAAATATTGCAATATCCTGCAGGCGTACGGGAAATGTCATCGAACTGAAATTTAGTTCGGTATTATTTTGCAAATTAATTACATCAGCACTTATGTTGGGTATGTTGTAGGAGCTACAACGTTGCGGATGTTTAATTTCACCAGGGGCCATAGCAGCAATCACAGACCACTTGAAACAATACTTGTCACTGTTTTCAATATTGATGCAAGCCCGACGTTTGTGAAGTTTTCCAGGCGAGCTAATCCAGTGAGCCCCCTGTCCAAGTGACGATTTATTAACATCTATTTCAGCACGAATTATTCGTACTAGTGTCCAAGCAGAATCCCTCCTTTGGAATTCGAACATTTTATTATCGATTTCTACCAATTGTGTTGAAATAATTTCATTTATATCGTCTTTCCTGATTAATAAATTCATTTTTGCTCTATGAGAAATTGCAATGAATTCATTTTTGCTCTATGAGAAATTGCAATGAATTCAATTTCTTCTTCTTCTTCTTTTACTTTCTCATTATCATCATTTTTTTCGTTTACGTTTTCAGTATCGCTTTCTTCTCCACCGATATTTTTGTTTCTTTTTTCGCCAACAAGTTGCATATATTCGCGAACTATGTTTATATTAAATTTTATTATATTATGTTGTTCCAACCTGCGTTTAAGCTTTTCCATGAAAATTCCCCTCTTTTCCGCAATAAATTCTTCAAATAGAATATGTTCTCTCCTATTTGGTATTACATACGACGCAATATTGTTATTAAATGCATTTGATATTTCATTATAATGGAGGTTTTATTCATTTGTTGAATTTGAAGGTATTTCCTGAGGGAGTTTATTTGAGGAGGAATCCATTTCTGGTTCTACAGAATCATTGTCGCTACCGCCCATTTGCATATCGCAACCAGACTCCTCAATCGTGACATGATGTTCCTGCGACGAAGTTGAAGGAATTTCCTGGTTAGTACAAATATCCATTTCTTGTGTCCAGCTGGTATTATCGATATTATGTTCCTGGCAATAATATTGTGCCCCATCTTGTTGGCAATGTTTAGCTGGATATTGTTGCCGCTGCATAGGTACAAGATATGTTAAATAATGATTATTCCACGTCACAGGATAATATGTAGTTTGCTGCCATTGCATCGACAATGTATATTGTATAAATTGTTTGTTCCCTGTCATGGGAATCTGCATTTCCATTGGGTATTGTTGCCACTGCACTGGAGTTGAATATTGTTGATTATGGACATTGCTGCATGGATGCTGGACTGATACTTGGTGATATTGCATTTGATCCTGATACAATACATGATACTGATGCTGTTCCTGGGCAACATTATTACTCTCTAACCCTTGCCCCTGTTGAACATGAGACTGCATATGCTCCAAATAAGGTTTTTGGTATCTGTATACCTTATGGCATACTTGGCATTGATAAATTGAGGAATTCATTTTTATTTTTTTGTTCTTTAACAAGTCCTATGACCTTTTTTATTTATTCTTATTTGTAATCACACACGATTTTTTGTTCTCTTGAAAGCACACAAATTATTTAATATTTTTTGGAATTTTAAAAAACAAGATTTTCGTTGTTTGAAAAATTTATAAAACTTAAGCTTTTTTTAGAAGTTTTTTTTTTAAATAAACTCAAGATGTTTCACTTAAAACAAAAGTAAAAACTTGTTATTGTTTTATACACTATGTCCTTTTTATTAGAACACGTTTCGAATGTTAGAGACGCAAGAAGTTAATTTTACAGATTTAAAAAATAGCACGTTTCGATTGGTAGAGGCGCAAGAAGGCACTGATTTCAAACTTCAAATATTTGTCAAAACTTTTCTAAAAATACTGATTGAATAACCACTGCCAATACATACTCGATATGACAAATATGGATCAACATTTGTATACACTGCAGTGACATAAATTTTTAGCCCGAGCTGAACATTGACGGTCGTATTTCCCTCACTCAAATACTGCGTATTCAGAATTGAACTCGTACTTCTAACTGACAACCATATCACCCCCACCCTCGATATCAAATGTAAACAAACATTCAATCACACATCCAGCCGCACAAACATACTCACCAGCATCAACTTGCTGTACACCAGCCTCAGCTTGCTGTACACCACTTGAAACTATAATTACCTAAAAGTAGAGGGCTCAAAAATTGAGCCCGAGCATGTTTGAGCTTCGATGTTCGTACTTCCTTGACGCAAGTACTGCGTAATCAAAATTGTATACAGCTCTAGGCTCTCAGAAAATGTTGCCCACTTATGTTTCTCCATCCATCCCTAAACGTCATATGTAAACAAACATACAACATAAACCCTCAAACTAACCTCAGTATGCTGTACCACATAATCTCCAAAAAATGTAAATGTCTTGCGCCATTGCCGCTTCATAACATAATATAGCCTTAGTGTCTGCGGCTAGCATTTCGACAAACCTTGGTTCTTATCTGAGTAAGGCTATTTTTTTCTTTTTTCTAAATTTAATAGACATACACACACAAGAGGACGGTCATAAACTCGATGCATAGTCATAGGCATACTCCCTACGCAATAGGCATGCACACACAAGTGAACGGACTTACACACGATCATCTCCATACACACAGTTCCTATGCACCACCATACGCACAGTCCCAATACAATTGTCAGAGGGACATAAATACACAAGAGGACGGACATGCACCCACAAGAGGACGGCTATAAACACATCGATCCTCAATTCCAATACAATGCAGACGTACATACATACACAAGAGGGCGGACATACACACACACTAGCCGATTTAATATTTGTAATCACCTACAAATTATCCTTCTTTAAGCTCTAGGACCTATATTTAAGAAGTTATAGCCGTTTTAATATTAACAAGTAAAAACAGCGTTAAGTTCGGGCGGGCCGAACTTTATATACCCTCCACCATGGCTTGCATTCCACAGAGGTTGTCGGTTTTCGTAGAAGTGCAGTGATATTACAGGAAAATATATTTTTTTTTAAATCCAAACCAAAACAAATATTGAAAAAATAATTTTGTAAATAAATATAATATATTAATTATTTCAAACCACGCTTATAAGGCAAGGCTACCAATACGTCAATTCAAAAAATAAATATTCTTATATTTATATTTTCAAAAAGCTTAAATACCATAAATATTGGTAGATAGTGGGTGCTACAGTTGGTTGTATTTCCATTCTATTTGAATTCCAAAAGTACAAATTTTGAAAATCCATTATCAGACGTACATAGTGCAAAATAACCTAACTTCATGATTAAACCAATTTTTGCCGTAAAAGAAAAAGTACGAATTTGGAAAAAAACTCTTTATTTTGTGTATCTATGCAGTCAGAGGAATGTATACATCGAATTCCATGATTCCAGCTGCGCCCATTTGATTCGTACCATTTTTACCCCCTTGACGTTTCTACGCAATTCGAATATCATCATTCTAGCTGTAGTCGTTTAGTTGGTACTATTTTTAACCCTCTGTACCATTGTATCGCTTGAAAGTACGAATTTCGAAAAATTCGTTTATTTTCCGTGTCTACGCAGTCAGAGGAATGTAAACTCCGAATTGCATGACTCTAGCTGCGGTCATTTGGTTGGAGCTATTTGTATCCCCTTTTTCCATTTTAACCCCAAAAAGTACGAATTTCGAAAAATCTGTTTATTTTAAGTGTCTACGCAATCAGAGGAATCGCCGAATTTCAACATTCTAGGTGTAGCCGTTTGGTTGGTACCATTTTTATCCCTCCGTACCCATTATATCCCTTGAAAGTACGAATTTGAAAAAAAAAACTTTTATTATTCATGTTACGTAGTCAAAGGAATGTATACTCCGAATTTCATGACTCTAGCTGCGGTCATTTGATTGGTACTATTTTATCCCCTTTTTTCATTTTCACCCCAAAACGTACGAATTTGGAAAAATCCGTGTATTTTACTTGTCTATGCAATCAGAGGAATGTATACACCGTATTTCATTATTCTAGGTACAGCCGTTTGGTTGGTACCATTTTTATCATTCTATTCCCATTTTACCCCTTAAAAGTACGAATTTTGAAAAAATACTTTTATATTATGTATCTACTCAATTAGAGGATTGTACACACCGAATTTCGTGTTTCTAGCTGTTGTCGTTTAATAAGTACCATTTTTATCCCTTTTTGCTCTATTTAACCCCCTACAAGAATCACTTTATGGTGCACGTTTTTGCTATAAGGGAAATGCGCATACCAAATATGAAGCAAATATAAAAAGACATATTCATAAGACATGCTTAAATATGCTAAAATATTAGGGATTATTATGGGAATTTGTAGTCCTTGTGAAGGAAAATTTTTTCCCTTTATGCCGATTTCGCCCCGTTTCAATCCCAACCGATCTACGACTATAAGACGCATTTATGGAAAATTTGAACGTTCTAGCTCCTTTCGTTTAGATGCTAGCGTGCTTTCAACAGATGGACAGACGGACAGATGGACGCACATGGCTAGATCGTCTTAGAATTTTATGACGATCAAGAATATATATACTTTATAGGGTCTCAGGTCGATATTTCAAGGTGTTACAAACGGAATGACAAAGTTAGTATACCCCCATCCTGGAGGTGGAGGGTATAAAAAATCTGGATTTTTGGGTGATTACAAATTATCCTTCTTCTAGCTCTTGGACCTATATTTAAGAAGTTATAGCCGGTTTAATTTTTTTAACAAATTCTGGATTTTTGGGTGATTACAAATTATACTTTTTTAGCTGTTGAAGCATTATTTAAGAATTTATAGCCGATTTAATATTTTTAATATTTTTGGGTGATCACAAATTATCCTTCTTTTAGCTCTTGGACCTATATTTAAGAAGTTATAGCCGATTTAATATTTTTAACAAATTCTGGATTTTTGGGTGATTACAAATTATACTTCTTTTAGCTGTTGGAGCATTATTTAAGAAGTTATAGCCGATTTAATATTTTTGGATGATCAGAAATTATCCTTCTTTTAGATCTTGGACTTATAATTAAGAAGTTATAGCCGTTTTAATATTTTTTAACAAATTCTGGATTTTTGGGTGATCACAAATTATCCTTCTTTTAGATGTAGGAGCTATATTTAAGAAGTTGCAGCCAATTTAATATTTTTAAAAAATTCTGGATTTTTTGAATAAATTCAGGGCTTTCTACTGATCACAGATTATGCTTCTTTTCACTCTATCTCCTATATTTAAAAAATTATGGCCGATTTAAAATTTTGAATAAATTCTGGACTTTAAAGTGATCACAGATTGTCCTTCTTTTCACTCTATCTCTTATATTTAAGAAGTTATGGCCTATTTAATATTTCGAGTAGATTCTGTACTTTCTACTGATCATAGATTATGCTTCTTTTCGCTCTATCTCCTATATTTACGAAGTTATGGCCTATTTAAAATTTGGCCTATTTACTTTCTACTGTTCACAGATTATGCTTATTTTCGCTCTATCTCTTATATTTAAGAAATTATGGTCTATTTAAAATTTCGAATAAATTCCGGACTTTCTACTGATCACAGATTATGCTTCTTTTCGCTCTATCTCTTATATTTAAGAAGTTATGGCCTATTTAAAATTTTGAATAAATTCTGGACTTTCCATTGATAACAGATTATGCTTCTTTTCGCTCTATCTCTTATATTTAAGAAGTTATGGCCTATTTAAAATTTTGAATAATTTCAGGACTTTCCATTGATAACAGATTATGCTTCTTTTCGCTCTATCTCTTACATTTAAGAAGCTATGGCCTATTTAAAATTTCGAATACATTCTGTACTTTCTACTGATAACAGATTATGCTTATTTTCGCTCTATCTCCTATATTTAAGAAGTTATGGCCTATTTAAAATTATTATGCTTCTTTTCGCTCCATCTCTTATATTTAAGAAGTTATGGCCTATTTAAAATTTCGAATAAATTCTGGACTTTCTACTGATCACAGATTATGCTTATTTTCGCTCTATCTCCAATATTTAAGAAGTTATGGCCTATTTAAAATTTCGAATAGATTCTGCACTTTCTACTGATCACAGATTATGCTTCTTTTCGCTCTCTCCTACATTTAAGAAGTTATGGCCTATTTAAAATTTTGAATAAATTCAGGACTTTCCATTGATAACAGATTATGCTTCTTTTCGCTCTATCTCTTATATTTAAGAAGTTATGGCCTATTTAAAATTTTGAATAATTTCAGGACTTTCCATTGATAACAGATTATGCTTCTTTTCACTCTATCTCCTATATTTAAGAAGTTATGGCCTATTTAAAATTTCGAATACATTCTGTACTTTCTACTGATAACAGATTATGCTTATTTTCGCTCTATCTCCTATATTTAAGAAGTTATGGCCTATTTAAAATTATTATGCTTCTTTTCGCTCCATCTCTTATATTTAGGAAGTTATGGCCTATTTAAAATTTCGAATACATTCAGGACTTTCCATTGATAACAGATTATGCTTCTTTTCGCTCTATCTCTTACATTTAAGAAGCTATGGCCTATTTAAAATTTCGAATACATTCTGTACTTTCTACTGATAACAGATTATGCTTATTTTCGCTCTATCTCCTATATTTAAGAAGTTATGGCCTATTTAAAATTATTATGCTTCTTTTCGCTCCATCTCTTATATTTAAGAAGTTATGGCCTATTTAAAATTTTGAATAAATTCAGGACTTTCCATTGATAACAGATTATGCTTCTTTTCGCTCTATCTCCTATATTTAAGAAGTTATGGCCTATTTAAAATTTTGAATAAATTCAGGACTTTCTACTGATAACAGATTATGCTTCTTTTCACTCTATCTCCTATATTTAAGAAGTTATGGCCTATTTAAAAGTTTGAATACATTCTGCACTTTAAAGTGATCACAGATTATGCTTCTTTTCGCTCTATCTCCTATATTTTAGAAGTTATGGCCGATTTAAAATATAAAAAAATTCAGAACTTTATAGTGATCACAGATTATGCTTGTTTTCGCTCTATCTCTTATATTTAAGAAGTTATGAACGATTTAAAACATAGAATAAATTCAGGAGTTTATAGTGATAACAGATTATGCTTCTTTTCGCTCTATCTCTTATATTTAAGAAGTTATGGCCTATTTAAAATTTCGAATAAATTCTGGACTTTCTAAAGATCACAGATTATGCTTATTTTCGCTCTATCTCCTATATTTAAGAAGTTATGGCCTATTTAAAATTTTGAATAAATTCAGGACTTTCCATTGATAACAGATTATGCTTCTTTTCACTCTATCTCCTATATTTAAGAAGTTATGGCCTATTTAAAATTTTGAATATATTCTGCACTTTAAAGTGATCACAGATTATGCTTCTTTTCGCTCTATCTCCTATATTTAAGAAGTTATGGACGATTTAAAATATAGAATAAATTCAGGACTTTACAGTGATCACAGATTATGCTTCTTTTCGCTCTTTCTCTTATATTTAAGAAGTTATAGTCTATTTAAAATTTCGAATAAATTCAGGACTTTATAGTGATCACAGATTATGCTTCTTTTCGCTCTATCTCTTATATTTAAGAAGTTATGAACGATTTAAAATTTTGAATAAATTCAGGACTTTATAGTGATCACAGATTATGCTTCTTTTCGCTCTATCTCTTATATTTAAGAAGTTATAGTCTATTTAAAATTTCGAATAAATTCAGGACTTTATAGTGATCACAGGATATGCTTCTTTTCGCTCTATCTCTTATATTTAAGAAGTTATGAACGATTTAAAATATCGAATAAATTCAGGACTTTATAGTGATCACAGATTATGCTTCTATCCTATATCTCCTATATTTTAGAAGTTATGGCTGATTTAAAATTTCGAGTAAATTCAGGACTTTATAGTGATCACAGATTATGTTTCTTTTCGCTCTATCTCCTATATTTTAGAAGTTATGGCTGATTTAAAATTTCGAGTAAATTCAGGCCTTTATAGTGATCACAGATTATGCTTCTTTTCGCTCTATCTCTTATATTTAAGAAGTTATGGACGATTTAAAATATAGAATAAATTCAGGACTTTATAGTGATCACAGATTATGCTTCTTTTCGCTCTATCTCTTATATTTAAGAAGTTATGAACGATTTAAAATTTTGAATAAATTCAGGCCTTTATAGTGATCACAGATTATGCTTCTTTTCGCTCTATCTCTTATATTTAAGAAGTTATGGACGATTTAAAATATAGAATAAATTCAGGACTTTATAGTGATCACAGATTATGCTTCTTTTCGCTCTATCTCTTATATTTAAGAAGTTATGAACGATTTAAAATTTTGAATAAATTCAGGCCTTTATAGTGATCACAGATTATGCTTCTTTTCGCTCTATCTCTTATATTTAAGAAGTTATGGACGATTTAAAATATAGAATAAATTCAGGACTTTATAGTGATCACAGATTATGCTTCTTTTCGCTCTTTCTCTTATATTTAAGAAGTTATGAACGATTTAAAATTTTGAATAAATTCAGGACTTTATAGTGATCACAGATTATGCTTCTATCCTATATCTCCTATATTTTAGAAGTTATGGCTGATTTAAAATTTCGAGTAAATTCAGGACTTTATAGTGATCACAGATTATGTTTCTTTTCGCTCTATCTCCTATATTTTAGAAGTTATGGCTGATTTAAAATTTCGAGTAAATTCAGGCCTTTATAGTGATCACAGATTATGCTTCTTTTCGCTCTATCTCTTATATTTAAGAAGTTATGGACGATTTAAAATATAGAATAAATTCAGGACTTTATAGTGATCACAGATTATGCTTCTTTTCGCTCTATCTCTTATATTTAAGAAGTTATAGTCTATTTAAAATTTCGAATAAATTCAGGACTTTATAGTGATCACAGGATATGCTTCTTTTCGCTCTATCTCTTATATTTAAGAAGTTATGAACGATTTAAAATATCGAATAAATTCAGGACTTTATAGTGATCACAGATTATGCTTCTTTTCGCTCTATCTCTTATATTTAAGAAGTTATGAACGATTTAAAATATCGAATAAATTCAGGACTTTATAGTGATCACAGATTATGCTTCTATCCTATATCTCCTATATTTTAGAAGTTATGGCTGATTTAAAATTTCGAGTAAATTCAGGCCTTTATAGTGATCACAGATTATGCTTCTTTTCGCTCTATCTCTTATATTTAAGAAGTTATGGACGATTTAAAATATAGAATAAATTCAGGACTTTATAGTGATCACAGATTATGCTTCTTTTCGCTCTATCTCTTATATTTAAGAAGTTATAGTCTATTTAAAATTTCGAATAAATTCAGGACTTTATAGTGATCACAGGATATGCTTCTTTTCGCTCTATCTCTTATATTTAAGAAGTTATGAACGATTTAAAATATCGAATAAATTCAGGACTTTATAGTGATCACAGATTATGCTTCTATCCTATATCTCCTATATTTTAGAAGTTATGGCTGATTTAAAATTTCGAGTAAATTCAGGACTATATAGTGATCACAGATTATGCTTCTTTTCGCTCTATCTCTTATATTTAAGAAGTTATGGACGATTTAAAATATAGAATAAATTCAGGACTTTATAGTGATCACAGATTATGCTTCTTTTCGCTCTATCTCTTATATTTAAGAAGTTATAGTCTATTTAAAATTTCGAATAAATTCAGGACTTTATAGTGATCACAGGATATGCTTCTTTTCGCTCTATCTCTTATATTTAAGAAGTTATGAACGATTTAAAATATAGAATAAATTCAAGACTTTATAGTGATCACAGATTATGCTTCTTTTCGCTCTATCTCTTATATTTAAGAAGTTATGAACGATTTAAAATATCGAATAAATTCAGGACTTTATAGTGATCACAGATTATGCTTCTATCCTATATCTCCTATATTTTAGAAGTTATGGCTGATTTAAAATTTCGAGTAAATTCAGGCCTTTATAGTGATCACAGATTATGCTTCTTTTCGCTCTATCTCTTATATTTAAGAAGTTATGGACGATTTAAAATATAGAATAAATTCAGGACTTTATAGTGATCACAGATTATGCTTCTTTTCGCTCTATCTCTTATATTTAAGAAGTTATAGTCTATTTAAAATTTCGAATAAATTCAGGACTTTATAGTGATCACAGGATATGCTTCTTTTCGCTCTATCTCTTATATTTAAGAAGTTATGAACGATTTAAAATATCGAATAAATTCAGGACTTTATAGTGATCACAGATTATGCTTCTATCCTATATCTCCTATATTTTAGAAGTTATGGCTGATTTAAAATTTCGAGTAAATTCAGGACTATATAGTGATCACAGATTATGCTTCTTTTCGCTCTATCTCTTATATTTAAGAAGTTATGGACGATTTAAAATATAGAATAAATTCAGGACTTTATAGTGATCACAGATTATGCTTCTTTTCGCTCTATCTCTTATATTTAAGAAGTTATAGTCTATTTAAAATTTCGAATAAATTCAGGACTTTATAGTGATCACAGGATATGCTTCTTTTCGCTCTATCTCTTATATTTAAGAAGTTATGAACGATTTAAAATATCGAATAAATTCAGGACTTTATAGTGATCACAGATTATGCTTCTATCCTATATCTCCTATATTTTAGAAGTTATGGCTGATTTAAAATTTCGAGTAAATTCAGGACTTTATAGTGATCACAGATTATGCTTCTTTTCGCTCTATCTCTTATATTTAAGAAGTTATGGACGATTTAAAATATAGAATAAATTCAGGACTTTATAGTGATCACAGATTATGCTTCTTTTCGCTCTTTCTCTTATATTTAAGAAGTTATAGTCTACTTAAAATTTCGAATAAATTCAGGACTTTATAGTGATCACAGATTATGCTTCTTTTCGCTCTATCTCTTATATTTAAGAAGTTATGAACGATTTAAAATTTTGAATAAATTCAGGACTTTATAGTGATCACAGATTATGCTTCTATCCTATATCTCCTATATTTTAGAAGTTATGGCTGATTTAAAATTTCGAGTAAATTCAGGACTTTATAGTGATCACAGATTATGTTTCTTTTCGCTCTATCTCCTATATTTTAGAAGTTATGGCTGATTTAAAATTTCGAGTAAATTCAGGACTTTATAGTGATCACAGATTATGCTTCTTTTCGCTCTATCTCTTATATTTAAGAAGTTATAGTCTATTTAAAATTTCGAATAAATTCAGGACTTTATAGTGATCACAGATTATGCTTCTTTTCGCTCTATCTCTTGTATTTAAGAAGTTATGAACGATTTAAAATATAGAATAAATTCAGGACTTTATAGTGATCACAGATTATGCTTCTATCCTATATCTCCTATATTTTAGAAGTTATGAACGATTTAAAATTTCGAATAAATTCAGGACTTTATAGTGATCACAGATTATGCTTCTATCCTATATCTCCTATATTTTAGAAGTTATGGCTGATTTAAAATTTCGAGTAAATTCAGGACTTTATAGTGATCACAGATTATGTTTCTTTTCGCTCTATCTCTTATATTTAAGAAGTTATGAACGATTTAAAATATCGAATAAATTCAGGACTTTATAGTGATCACAGATTATGCTTCTATCCTATATCTCCTATATTTTAGAAGTTATGGACGATTTAAAATATAGAATAAATTCAGGACTTTATAGTGATCACAGATTATGCTTCTTTTCGCTCTATCTCCTATATTTTAGAAGTTATGGCTGATTTAAAATTTCGAGTAAATTCAGGACTTTATAGTGATCACAGATTATGCTTCTTTTCGCTCTATCTCTTGTATTTAAGAAGTTATGAACGATTTAAAATATAGAATAAATTCAGGACTTTATAGTGATCACAGATTATGCTTCTTTTCGCTCTATCTCCTTTATTTTAGAAGTTATGGCCGATTTAAAATTTCGAGTAAATTCAGGACTTTATAGTGATCACAGATTATGCTTCTTTTCGCTCTATCTCTTATATTTAAGAAGTTATGGACGATTTAAAATATAGAATAAATTCAGGACTTTATAGTGATCACAGATTATGCTTCTTTTCGCTCTATCTCCTATATTTTAGAAGTTATGGCTGATTTAAAATTTCAAGTAAATTCAGGACTTTATAGTGATCACAGATTATGCTTCTTTTCGCTCTATCTCCTATATTTTAGAAGTTATGGCCGATTTAAAATTTCGAGTAAATGCAGGACTTTATAGTGATCACATATTATGCTTCTTTTCGCTCTATCTCTTATGTTTAAGAAGTTATGGACGATTTAAAATTTTTAATAAGTTCTGGATTTTCTACTGATCACAGATTATGCTTCTTTTCGCTCTATCTCCTATATTTTAGAAGTTATGGCCGATTTAAAATTTCGAGTAAATTCAGGACTTTATAGTGATCACAGATTATGCTTCTTTTCGCTCTATCTCCTATATTTTAGAAGTTATGGCTGATTTAAAATTTCGAGTAAATTCAGGACTTTATAGTGATCACAGATTATGCTTCTTTTCGCTCTATCTCTTATATTTAAGAAGTTATGAACGATTTAAAATTTCGTATAAATTCAGGACTTTATAGTGATTACAGATTATGCTTCTTTTCGCTCTATCTCTTATATTTAAGAAGTTATGAACGATTTAAAATTTCGTATAAATTCAGGACTTTATAGTGATCACAGATTATGCTTCTTTTCGCTCTATATCCTATATTTTAGAAGTTATGGCCGATTTAAAATATAGAATAAATTCAGGACTTTATAGTGATCACAGATTATGCTTCTTTTCGCTCTATCTCTTATATTTAAGAAGTTATGGACGATTTAAAATTTCGAATAAATTCAGGACTTTATAGTGATCAGAGATTATGCTTCTTTTTGCTCTATCTCCTATATTTTAGAAGTTATGGCCGATTTAAAATATAGAATAAATTCAGGACTTTATAGTGATAACAGATGATGCTTCTTTTCGCTCTATCTCTTATATTTAAGAAGTTATGAACGATTTAAAATTTCGAATAAGTTCTGGATTTTCTACTGATCACACATTATGCTTCTTTTCGCTCTATCTTTTATATTTAAGAAGTTATGAACGATTTAAAATTTAGAATAAATTCAGGACTTTATAGTGATCACAGATTATGCTTATTTTCGCTCTATCTCTTATATTTAAGAAGTTATGGACGATTTAAAATTTCGTATAAATTCTGGATTTTCTACTGATCACAGATTATGCTTCGTTTCGCTCTATCTCTTATATTTAAGAAGTTATGGACGATTTAAAATTTCGAATAAATTCAGGACTTTATAGTGATCACAGATTATGCTTCTTTTCGCTCTATCTCTTATATTTAAGAAGTTATGGACGATTTAAAATTTCGAGTAAATTCAGGACTTTATAGTGATCACAGATTATGCTTCTTTTCGCTTTATCTCTTATATTTAAAAAGTTATGGACGATTTAAAATATAGAATAAATTCAGGACTTTATAGTGATCACAGATTATGCTTCGTTTCGCTCTATCTCTTATATTTAAGAAGTTATGGACGATTTAAAATTTCGAATAAATTCAGGACTTTATAGTGATCACAGATTATGCTTCTTTTCGCTCTATCTCTTATATTTAAGAAGTTATGGACGATTTAAAATTTCGAGTAAATTCAGGACTTTATAGTGATCACAGATTATGCTTCTTTTCGCTTTATCTCTTATATTTAAGAAGTTATGGACGATTTAAAATTTCGTATAAATTCTGGATTTTCTACTGATCACAGATTATGCTTCTTTTCGCTCTATCTCTTATATTTAAGAAGTTATGGACGATTTAAAATTTCGTATAAATTCAGGACTTT
>CANDYM010000373.1:0-62174 GCA_947397865.1 Polietes domitor
GCTAGTTCACCCTTTTCCGAAGAAACCGAAATTTGGTTCATCAAAATCGGTCCACGGGTTCTCGAGCATTAGCTTCAGCAAAATAAGAATTATTTTCGCAAAAAAATTAAAAAAAAAAGTATGCTCCAACTCCGAACACTGTGCACCGATTTCAAACATGTTGGAGAGAGATTTGTTGTCCACAACATGGACAAGCGAACAAAATTGGTTTCATCGAAATCGGTCCACGGGTTCGCCTGCAATCGCATTCGCAAGACAACACTTCGTTTCAACTCCGAAAAAACGAGATATTTCGGCCCACTGTGCACGTATCGCGTTGCCAACGACATCGTTCGTTAGCTAAGCCTTCTGCCAAGAAACACAATGCGGTTTCGTCAAAATCGGTACACGGGTTCGCGAGCAATAGCATTCGCAAGCCAACATTTCGTTGCAACTCCGAAAAATAGCTGTATCTCGGCCCACTGTGCACGGATCGTGTTGCCACATCGATCGTTCGCTAGTTCACCCTTTTCCGAAGAAACCGAAATTTGGTTCATCAAAATCGGTCCACGGGTTCTCGAGCATTAGCTTCAGCAAAATAAGAATTATTTTCGGAAAAAAATTAAAAAAAAAAGTATGCTCCAACTCGGAACACTGTGCACCGATTTCAAACATGTTGGAGAGAGATTTGTTGTCCACAACATGGACAAGCGAACAAAATTGGTTTCATCGAAATCGGTCCACGGGTTCGCCTGCAATCGCATTCGCAAGACAACACTTCGTTTCAACTCCGAAAAAACGAGATATTTCGGCCCACTGTGCACGTATCGCGTTGCCAACGACATCGTTCGTTAGCTAAGCCTTCTGCCAAGAAACACAATGCGGTTTCGTCAAAATCGGTACACGGGTTCGCGAGCAATAGCATTCGCAAGCCAACATTTCGTTGCAACTCCGAAAAATAGCTGTATCTCGGCCCACTGTGCACGGATCGTGTTGCCACATCGATCGTTCGCTAGTTCACCCTTTTCCGAAGAAACCGAAATTTGGTTCATCAAAATCGGTCCACGGGTTCTCGAGCATTAGCTTCAGCAAAATAAGAATTATTTTCGCAAAAAAATTAAAAAAAAAAGTATGCTCCAACTCCGAACACTGTGCACCGATTTCAAACATGTTGGAGAGAGATTTGTTGTCCACAACATGGACAAGCGAACAAAATTGGTTTCATCGAAATCGGTCCACGGGTTCGCCTGCAATCGCATTCGCAAGACAACACTTCGTTTCAACTCCGAAAAAACGAGATATTTCGGCCCACTGTGCACGTATCGCGTTGCCAACGACATCGTTCGTTAGCTAAGCCTTCTGCCAAGAAACACAATGCGGTTTCGTCAAAATCGGTACACGGGTTCGCGAGCAATAGCATTCGCAAGCCAACATTTCGTTGCAACTCCGAAAAATAGCTGTATCTCGGCCCACTGTGCACGGATCGTGTTGCCACATCGATCGTTCGCTAGTTCACCCTTTTCCGAAGAAACCGAAATTTGGTTCATCAAAATCGGTCCACGGGTTCTCGAGCATTAGCTTCAGCAAAATAAGAATTATTTTCGGAAAAAAATTAAAAAAAAAAGTATGCTCCAACTCGGAACACTGTGCACCGATTTCAAACATGTTGGAGAGAGATTTGTTGTCCACAACATGGACAAGCGAACAAAATTGGTTTCATCGAAATCGGTCCACGGGTTCGCCTGCAATCGCATTCGCAAGACAACACTTCGTTTCAACTCCGAAAAAACGAGATATTTCGGCCCACTGTGCACGTATCGCGTTGCCAACGACATCGTTCGTTAGCTAAGCCTTCTGCCAAGAAACACAATGCGGTTTCGTCAAAATCGGTACACGGGTTCGCGAGCAATAGCATTCGCAAGCCAACATTTCGTTGCAACTCCGAAAAATAGCTGTATCTCGGCCCACTGTGCACGGATCGTGTTGCCACATCGATCGTTCGCTAGTTCACCCTTTTCCGAAGAAACCGAAATTTGGTTCATCAAAATCGGTCCACGGGTTCTCGAGCATTAGCTTCAGCAAAATAAGAATTATTTTCGCAAAAAAATTAAAAAAAAAAGTATGCTCCAACTCCGAACACTGTGCACCGATTTCAAACATGTTGGAGAGAGATTTGTTGTCCACAACATGGACAAGCGAACAAAATTGGTTTCATCGAAATCGGTCCACGGGTTCGCCTGCAATCGCATTCGCAAGACAACACTTCGTTTCAACTCCGAAAAAACGAGATATTTCGGCCCACTGTGCACGTATCGCGTTGCCAACGACATCGTTCGTTAGCTAAGCCTTCTGCCAAGAAACACAATGCGGTTTCGTCAAAATCGGTACACGGGTTCGCGAGCAATAGCATTCGCAAGCCAACATTTCGTTGCAACTCCGAAAAATAGCTGTATCTCGGCCCACTGTGCACGGATCGTGTTGCCACATCGATCGTTCGCTAGTTCACCCTTTTCCGAAGAAACCGAAATTTGGTTCATCAAAATCGGTCCACGGGTTCTCGAGCATTAGCTTCAGCAAAATAAGAATTATTTTCGGAAAAAAATTAAAAAAAAAAGTATGCTCCAACTCGGAACACTGTGCACCGATTTCAAACATGTTGGAGAGAGATTTGTTGTCCACAACATGGACAAGCGAACAAAATTGGTTTCATCGAAATCGGTCCACGGGTTCGCCTGCAATCGCATTCGCAAGACAACACTTCGTTTCAACTCCGAAAAAACGAGATATTTCGGCCCACTGTGCACGTATCGCGTTGCCAACGACATCGTTCGTTAGCTAAGCCTTCTGCCAAGAAACACAATGCGGTTTCGTCAAAATCGGTACACGGGTTCGCGAGCAATAGCATTCGCAAGCCAACATTTCGTTGCAACTCCGAAAAATAGCTGTATCTCGGCCCACTGTGCACGGATCGTGTTGCCACATCGATCGTTCGCTAGTTCACCCTTTTCCGAAGAAACCGAAATTTGGTTCATCAAAATCGGTCCACGGGTTCTCGAGCATTAGCTTCAGCAAAATAAGAATTATTTTCGGAAAAAAATTAAAAAAAAAAGTATGCTCCAACTCCGAACACTGTGCACCGATTTCAAACATGTTGGAGAGAGATTTGTTGTCCACAACATGGACAAGCGAACAAAATTGGTTTCATCGAAATCGGTCCACGGGTTCGCCTGCAATCGCATTCGCAAGACAACACTTCGTTTCAACTCCGAAAAAACGAGATATTTCGGCCCACTGTGCACGTATCGCGTTGCCAACGACATCGTTCGTTAGCTAAGCCTTCTGCCAAGAAACACAATGCGGTTTCGTCAAAATCGGTACACGGGTTCGCGAGCAATAGCATTCGCAAGCCAACATTTCGTTGCAACTCCGAAAAATAGCTGTATCTCGGCCCACTGTGCACGGATCGTGTTGCCACATCGATCGTTCGCTAGTTCACCCTTTTCCGAAGAAACCGAAATTTGGTTCATCAAAATCGGTCCACGGGTTCTCGAGCATTAGCTTCAGCAAAATAAGAATTATTTTCGGAAAAAAATTAAAAAAAAAAGTATGCTCCAACTCCGAACACTGTGCACCGATTTCAAACATGTTGGAGAGAGATTTGTTGTCCACAACATGGACAAGCGAACAAAATTGGTTTCATCGAAATCGGTCCACGGGTTCGCCTGCAATCGCATTCGCAAGACAACACTTCGTTTCAACTCCGAAAAAACGAGATATTTCGGCCCACTGTGCACGTATCGCGTTGCCAACGACATCGTTCGTTAGCTAAGCCTTCTGCCAAGAAACACAATGCGGTTTCGTCAAAATCGGTACACGGGTTCGCGAGCAATAGCATTCGCAAGCCAACATTTCGTTGCAACTCCGAAAAATAGCTGTATCTCGGCCCACTGTGCACGGATCGTGTTGCCACATCGATCGTTCGCTAGTTCACCCTTTTCCGAAGAAACCGAAATTTGGTTCATCAAAATCGGTCCACGGGTTCTCGAGCATTAGCTTCAGCAAAATAAGAATTATTTTCGGAAAAAAATTAAAAAAAAAAGTATGCTCCAACTCCGAACACTGTGCACCGATTTCAAACATGTTGGAGAGAGATTTGTTGTCCACAACATGGACAAGCGAACAAAATTGGTTTCATCGAAATCGGTCCACGGGTTCGCCTGCAATCGCATTCGCAAGACAACACTTCGTTTCAACTCCGAAAAAACGAGATATTTCGGCCCACTGTGCACGTATCGCGTTGCCAACGACATCGTTCGTTAGCTAAGCCTTCTGCCAAGAAACACAATGCGGTTTCGTCAAAATCGGTACACGGGTTCGCGAGCAATAGCATTCGCAAGCCAACATTTCGTTGCAACTCCGAAAAATAGCTGTATCTCGGCCCACTGTGCACGGATCGTGTTGCCACATCGATCGTTCGCTAGTTCACCCTTTTCCGAAGAAACCGAAATTTGGTTCATCAAAATCGGTCCACGGGTTCTCGAGCATTAGCTTCAGCAAAATAAGAATTATTTTCGCAAAAAAATTAAAAAAAAAAGTATGCTCCAACTCCGAACACTGTGCACCGATTTCAAACATGTTGGAGAGAGATTTGTTGTCCACAACATGGACAAGCGAACAAAATTGGTTTCATCGAAATCGGTCCACGGGTTCGCCTGCAATCGCATTCGCAAGACAACACTTCGTTTCAACTCCGAAAAAACGAGATATTTCGGCCCACTGTGCACGTATCGCGTTGCCAACGACATCGTTCGTTAGCTAAGCCTTCTGCCAAGAAACACAATGCGGTTTCGTCAAAATCGGTACACGGGTTCGCGAGCAATAGCATTCGCAAGCCAACATTTCGTTGCAACTCCGAAAAATAGCTGTATCTCGGCCCACTGTGCACGGATCGTGTTGCCACATCGATCGTTCGCTAGTTCACCCTTTTCCGAAGAAACCGAAATTTGGTTCATCAAAATCGGTCCACGGGTTCTCGAGCATTAGCTTCAGCAAAATAAGAATTATTTTCGGAAAAAAATTAAAAAAAAAAGTATGCTCCAACTCGGAACACTGTGCACCGATTTCAAACATGTTGGAGAGAGATTTGTTGTCCACAACATGGACAAGCGAACAAAATTGGTTTCATCGAAATCGGTCCACGGGTTCGCCTGCAATCGCATTCGCAAGACAACACTTCGTTTCAACTCCGAAAAAACGAGATATTTCGGCCCACTGTGCACGTATCGCGTTGCCAACGACATCGTTCGTTAGCTAAGCCTTCTGCCAAGAAACACAATGCGGTTTCGTCAAAATCGGTACACGGGTTCGCGAGCAATAGCATTCGCAAGCCAACATTTCGTTGCAACTCCGAAAAATAGCTGTATCTCGGCCCACTGTGCACGGATCGTGTTGCCACATCGATCGTTCGCTAGTTCACCCTTTTCCGAAGAAACCGAAATTTGGTTCATCAAAATCGGTCCACGGGTTCTCGAGCATTAGCTTCAGCAAAATAAGAATTATTTTCGCAAAAAAATTAAAAAAAAAAGTATGCTCCAACTCCGAACACTGTGCACCGATTTCAAACATGTTGGAGAGAGATTTGTTGTCCACAACATGGACAAGCGAACAAAATTGGTTTCATCGAAATCGGTCCACGGGTTCGCCTGCAATCGCATTCGCAAGACAACACTTCGTTTCAACTCCGAAAAAACGAGATATTTCGGCCCACTGTGCACGTATCGCGTTGCCAACGACATCGTTCGTTAGCTAAGCCTTCTGCCAAGAAACACAATGCGGTTTCGTCAAAATCGGTACACGGGTTCGCGAGCAATAGCATTCGCAAGCCAACATTTCGTTGCAACTCCGAAAAATAGCTGTATCTCGGCCCACTGTGCACGGATCGTGTTGCCACATCGATCGTTCGCTAGTTCACCCTTTTCCGAAGAAACCGAAATTTGGTTCATCAAAATCGGTCCACGGGTTCTCGAGCATTAGCTTCAGCAAAATAAGAATTATTTTCGGAAAAAAATTAAAAAAAAAAGTATGCTCCAACTCGGAACACTGTGCACCGATTTCAAACATGTTGGAGAGAGATTTGTTGTCCACAACATGGACAAGCGAACAAAATTGGTTTCATCGAAATCGGTCCACGGGTTCGCCTGCAATCGCATTCGCAAGACAACACTTCGTTTCAACTCCGAAAAAACGAGATATTTCGGCCCACTGTGCACGTATCGCGTTGCCAACGACATCGTTCGTTAGCTAAGCCTTCTGCCAAGAAACACAATGCGGTTTCGTCAAAATCGGTACACGGGTTCGCGAGCAATAGCATTCGCAAGCCAACATTTCGTTGCAACTCCGAAAAATAGCTGTATCTCGGCCCACTGTGCACGGATCGTGTTGCCACATCGATCGTTCGCTAGTTCACCCTTTTCCGAAGAAACCGAAATTTGGTTCATCAAAATCGGTCCACGGGTTCTCGAGCATTAGCTTCAGCAAAATAAGAATTATTTTCGGAAAAAAATTATAAAAAAAAGTATGCTCCAACTCCGAACACTGTGCACCGATTTCAAACATGTTGGAGAGAGATTTGTTGTCCACAACATGGACAAGCGAACAAAATTGGTTTCATCGAAATCGGTCCACGGGTTCGCCTGCAATCGCATTCGCAAGACAACACTTCGTTTCAACTCCGAAAAAACGAGATATTTCGGCCCACTGTGCACGTATCGCGTTGCCAACGACATCGTTCGTTAGCTAAGCCTTCTGCCAAGAAACACAATGCGGTTTCGTCAAAATCGGTACACGGGTTCGCGAGCAATAGCATTCGCAAGCCAACATTTCGTTGCAACTCCGAAAAATAGCTGTATCTCGGCCCACTGTGCACGGATCGTGTTGCCACATCGATCGTTCGCTAGTTCACCCTTTTCCGAAGAAACCGAAATTTGGTTCATCAAAATCGGTCCACGGGTTCTCGAGCATTAGCTTCAGCAAAATAAGAATTATTTTCGGAAAAAAATTAAAAAAAAAAGTATGCTCCAACTCGGAACACTGTGCACCGATTTCAAACATGTTGGAGAGAGATTTGTTGTCCACAACATGGACAAGCGAACAAAATTGGTTTCATCGAAATCGGTCCACGGGTTCGCCTGCAATCGCATTCGCAAGACAACACTTCGTTTCAACTCCGAAAAAACGAGATATTTCGGCCCACTGTGCACGTATCGCGTTGCCAACGACATCGTTCGTTAGCTAAGCCTTCTGCCAAGAAACACAATGCGGTTTCGTCAAAATCGGTACACGGGTTCGCGAGCAATAGCATTCGCAAGCCAACATTTCGTTGCAACTCCGAAAAATAGCTGTATCTCGGCCCACTGTGCACGGATCGTGTTGCCACATCGATCGTTCGCTAGTTCACCCTTTTCCGAAGAAACCGAAATTTGGTTCATCAAAATCGGTCCACGGGTTCTCGAGCATTAGCTTCAGCAAAATAAGAATTATTTTCGGAAAAAAATTAAAAAAAAAAGTATGCTCCAACTCCGAACACTGTGCACCGATTTCAAACATGTTGGAGAGAGATTTGTTGTCCACAACATGGACAAGCGAACAAAATTGGTTTCATCGAAATCGGTCCACGGGTTCGCCTGCAATCGCATTCGCAAGACAACACTTCGTTTCAACTCCGAAAAAACGAGATATTTCGGCCCACTGTGCACGTATCGCGTTGCCAACGACATCGTTCGTTAGCTAAGCCTTCTGCCAAGAAACACAATGCGGTTTCGTCAAAATCGGTACACGGGTTCGCGAGCAATAGCATTCGCAAGCCAACATTTCGTTGCAACTCCGAAAAATAGCTGTATCTCGGCCCACTGTGCACGGATCGTGTTGCCACATCGATCGTTCGCTAGTTCACCCTTTTCCGAAGAAACCGAAATTTGGTTCATCAAAATCGGTCCACGGGTTCTCGAGCATTAGCTTCAGCAAAATAAGAATTATTTTCGCAAAAAAATTAAAAAAAAAAGTTATGCTCCAACTCGGAACACTGTGCACCGATTTCAAACATGTTGGAGAGAGATTTGTTGTCCACAACATGGACAAGCGAACAAAATTGGTTTCATCGAAATCGGTCCACGGGTTCGCCTGCAATCGCATTCGCAAGACAACACTTCGTTTCAACTCCGAAAAAACGAGATATTTCGGCCCACTGTGCACGTAGAGCGTTGCCAACGACATCGTTCGTTAGCTAAGCCTTCTGCCAAGAAACACAATGCGGTTTCGTCAAAATCGGTACACGGGTTCGCGAGCAATAGCATTCGCAAGCCAACATTTCGTTGCAACTCCGAAAAATAGCTGTATCTCGGCCCACTGTGCACGGATCGTGTTGCCACATCGATCGTTCGCTAGTTCACCCTTTTCCGAAGAAACCGAAATTTCGTTCATCAAAATCGGTCCACGGGTTCTCGAGCATTAGCTTCAGCAAAATAAGAATTATTTTCGGAAAAAAATTAAAAAAAAAGTATGCTCCAACTCCGAACACTGTGCACCGATTTCAAACATGTTGGAGAGAGATTTGTTGTCCACAACATGGACAAGCGAACAAAATTGGTTTCATCGAAATCGGTCCACGGGTTCGCCTGCAATCGCATTCGCAAGACAACACTTCGTTTCAACTCCGAAAAAACGAGATATTTCGGCCCACTGTGCACGTAGAGCGTTGCCAACGACATCGTTCGTTAGCTAAGCCTTCTGCCAAGAAACACAATGCGGTTTCGTCAAAATCGGTACACGGGTTCGCGAGCAATAGCATTCGCAAGCCAACATTTCGTTGCAACTCCGAAAAATAGCTGTATCTCGGCCCACTGTGCACGGATCGTGTTGCCACATCGATCGTTCGCTAGTTCACCCTTTTCCGAAGAAACCGAAATTTCGTTCATCAAAATCGGTCCACGGGTTCTCGAGCATTAGCTTCAGCAAAATAAGAATTATTTTCGGAAAAAAATTAAAAAATAAAGTATGCTCCAACTCGGAACACTGTGCACCGATTTCAAACATGTTGGAGAGAGATTTGTTGTCCACAACATGGACAAGCGAACAAAATTGGTTTCATCGAAATCGGTCCACGGGTTCGCCTGCAATCGCATTCGCAAGACAACACTTCGTTTCAACTCCGAAAAAACGAGATATTTCGGCCCACTGTGCACGTAGAGCGTTGCCAACGACATCGTTCGTTAGCTAAGCCTTCTGCCAAGAAACACAATGCGGTTTCGTCAAAATCGGTACACGGGTTCGCGAGCAATAGCATTCGCAAGCCAACATTTCGTTGCAACTCCGAAAAATAGCTGTATCTCGGCCCACTGTGCACGGATCGTGTTGCCACATCGATCGTTCGCTAGTTCACCCTTTTCCGAAGAAACCGAAATTTCGTTCATCAAAATCGGTCCACGGGTTCTCGAGCATTAGCTTCAGCAAAATAAGAATTATTTTCGGAAAAAAATTAAAAAATAAAGTATGCTCCAACTCGGAACACTGTGCACCGATTTCAAACATGTTGGAGAGAGATTTGTTGTCCACAACATGGACAAGCGAACAAAATTGGTTTCATCGAAATCGGTCCACGGGTTCGCCTGCAATCGCATTCGCAAGACAACACTTCGTTTCAACTCCGAAAAAACGAGATATTTCGGCCCACTGTGCACGTAGAGCGTTGCCAACGACATCGTTCGTTAGCTAAGCCTTCTGCCAAGAAACACAATGCGGTTTCGTCAAAATCGGTACACGGGTTCGCGAGCAATAGCATTCGCAAGCCAACATTTCGTTGCAACTCCGAAAAATAGCTGTATCTCGGCCCACTGTGCACGGATCGTGTTGCCACATCGATCGTTCGCTAGTTCACCCTTTTCCGAAGAAACCGAAATTTCGTTCATCAAAATCGGTCCACGGGTTCTCGAGCATTAGCTTCAGCAAAATAAGAATTATTTTCGGAAAAAAATTAAAAAATAAAGTATGCTCCAACTCGGAACACTGTGCACCGATTTCAAACATGTTGGAGAGAGATTTGTTGTCCACAACATGGACAAGCGAACAAAATTGGTTTCATCGAAATCGGTCCACGGGTTCGCCTGCAATCGCATTCGCAAGACAACACTTCGTTTCAACTCCGAAAAAACGAGATATTTCGGCCCACTGTGCACGTAGAGCGTTGCCAACGACATCGTTCGTTAGCTAAGCCTTCTGCCAAGAAACACAATGCGGTTTCGTCAAAATCGGTACACGGGTTCGCGAGCAATAGCATTCGCAAGCCAACATTTCGTTGCAACTCCGAAAAATAGCTGTATCTCGGCCCACTGTGCACGGATCGTGTTGCCACATCGATCGTTCGCTAGTTCACCCTTTTCCGAAGAAACCGAAATTTCGTTCATCAAAATCGGTCCACGGGTTCTCGAGCATTAGCTTCAGCAAAATAAGAATTATTTTCGGAAAAAAATTAAAAAAAAAGTATGCTCCAACTCCGAACACTGTGCACCGATTTCAAACATGTTGGAGAGAGATTTGTTGTCCACAACATGGACAAGCGAACAAAATTGGTTTCATCGAAATCGGTCCACGGGTTCGCCTGCAATCGCATTCGCAAGACAACACTTCGTTTCAACTCCGAAAAAACGAGATATTTCGGCCCACTGTGCACGTAGAGCGTTGCCAACGACATCGTTCGTTAGCTAAGCCTTCTGCCAAGAAACACAATGCGGTTTCGTCAAAATCGGTACACGGGTTCGCGAGCAATAGCATTCGCAAGCCAACATTTCGTTGCAACTCCGAAAAATAGCTGTATCTCGGCCCACTGTGCACGGATCGTGTTGCCACATCGATCGTTCGCTAGTTCACCCTTTTCCGAAGAAACCGAAATTTGGTTCATCAAAATCGGTCCACGGGTTCTCGAGCATTAGCTTCAGCAAAATAAGAATTATTTTCGGAAAAAAATTAAAAAAAAATTATGCTCCAACTCGGAACACTGTGCACCGATTTCAAACATGTTGGAGAGAGATTTGTTGTCCACAACATGGACAAGCGAACAAAATTGGTTTCATCGAAATCGGTCCACGGGTTCGCCTGCAATCGCATTCGCAAGACAACACTTCGTTTCAACTCCGAAAAAACGAGATATTTCGGCCCACTGTGCACGTAGAGCGTTGCCAACGACATCGTTCGTTAGCTAAGCCTTCTGCCAAGAAACACAATGCGGTTTCGTCAAAATCGGTACACGGGTTCGCGAGCAATAGCATTCGCAAGCCAACATTTCGTTGCAACTCCGAAAAATAGCTGTATCTCGGCCCACTGTGCACGGATCGTGTTGCCACATCGATCGTTCGCTAGTTCACCCTTTTCCGAAGAAACCGAAATTTCGTTCATCAAAATCGGTCCACGGGTTCTCGAGCATTAGCTTCAGCAAAATAAGAATTATTTTCGGAAAAAAATTAAAAAATAAAGTATGCTCCAACTCGGAACACTGTGCACCGATTTCAAACATGTTGGAGAGAGATTTGTTGTCCACAACATGGACAAGCGAACAAAATTGGTTTCATCGAAATCGGTCCACGGGTTCGCCTGCAATCGCATTCGCAAGACAACACTTCGTTTCAACTCCGAAAAAACGAGATATTTCGGCCCACTGTGCACGTAGAGCGTTGCCAACGACATCGTTCGTTAGCTAAGCCTTCTGCCAAGAAACACAATGCGGTTTCGTCAAAATCGGTACACGGGTTCGCGAGCAATAGCATTCGCAAGCCAACATTTCGTTGCAACTCCGAAAAATAGCTGTATCTCGGCCCACTGTGCACGGATCGTGTTGCCACATCGATCGTTCGCTAGTTCACCCTTTTCCGAAGAAACCGAAATTTCGTTCATCAAAATCGGTCCACGGGTTCTCGAGCATTAGCTTCAGCAAAATAAGAATTATTTTCGGAAAAAAATTAAAAAAAAAAGTATGCTCCAACTCCGAACACTGTGCACCGATTTCAAACATGTTGGAGAGAGATTTGTTGTCCACAACATGGACAAGCGAACAAAATTGGTTTCATCGAAATCGGTCCACGGGTTCGCCTGCAATCGCATTCGCAAGACAACACTTCGTTTCAACTCCGAAAAAACGAGATATTTCGGCCCACTGTGCACGTAGAGCGTTGCCAACGACATCGTTCGTTAGCTAAGCCTTCTGCCAAGAAACACAATGCGGTTTCGTCAAAATCGGTACACGGGTTCGCGAGCAATAGCATTCGCAAGCCAACATTTCGTTGCAACTCCGAAAAATAGCTGTATCTCGGCCCACTGTGCACGGATCGTGTTGCCACATCGATCGTTCGCTAGTTCACCCTTTTCCGAAGAAACCGAAATTTCGTTCATCAAAATCGGTCCACGGGTTCTCGAGCATTAGCTTCAGCAAAATAAGAATTATTTTCGGAAAAAAATTAAAAAATAAAGTATGCTCCAACTCGGAACACTGTGCACCGATTTCAAACATGTTGGAGAGAGATTTGTTGTCCACAACATGGACAAGCGAACAAAATTGGTTTCATCGAAATCGGTCCACGGGTTCGCCTGCAATCGCATTCGCAAGACAACACTTCGTTTCAACTCCGAAAAAACGAGATATTTCGGCCCACTGTGCACGTAGAGCGTTGCCAACGACATCGTTCGTTAGCTAAGCCTTCTGCCAAGAAACACAATGCGGTTTCGTCAAAATCGGTACACGGGTTCGCGAGCAATAGCATTCGCAAGCCAACATTTCGTTGCAACTCCGAAAAATAGCTGTATCTCGGCCCACTGTGCACGGATCGTGTTGCCACATCGATCGTTCGCTAGTTCACCCTTTTCCGAAGAAACCGAAATTTCGTTCATCAAAATCGGTCCACGGGTTCTCGAGCATTAGCTTCAGCAAAATAAGAATTATTTTCGGAAAAAAATTAAAAAATAAAGTATGCTCCAACTCGGAACACTGTGCACCGATTTCAAACATGTTGGAGAGAGATTTGTTGTCCACAACATGGACAAGCGAACAAAATTGGTTTCATCGAAATCGGTCCACGGGTTCGCCTGCAATCGCATTCGCAAGACAACACTTCGTTTCAACTCCGAAAAAACGAGATATTTCGGCCCACTGTGCACGTAGAGCGTTGCCAACGACATCGTTCGTTAGCTAAGCCTTCTGCCAAGAAACACAATGCGGTTTCGTCAAAATCGGTACACGGGTTCGCGAGCAATAGCATTCGCAAGCCAACATTTCGTTGCAACTCCGAAAAATAGCTGTATCTCGGCCCACTGTGCACGGATCGTGTTGCCACATCGATCGTTCGCTAGTTCACCCTTTTCCGAAGAAACCGAAATTTCGTTCATCAAAATCGGTCCACGGGTTCTCGAGCATTAGCTTCAGCAAAATAAGAATTATTTTCGGAAAAAAATTAAAAAATAAAGTATGCTCCAACTCGGAACACTGTGCACCGATTTCAAACATGTTGGAGAGAGATTTGTTGTCCACAACATGGACAAGCGAACAAAATTGGTTTCATCGAAATCGGTCCACGGGTTCGCCTGCAATCGCATTCGCAAGACAACACTTCGTTTCAACTCCGAAAAAACGAGATATTTCGGCCCACTGTGCACGTAGAGCGTTGCCAACGACATCGTTCGTTAGCTAAGCCTTCTGCCAAGAAACACAATGCGGTTTCGTCAAAATCGGTACACGGGTTCGCGAGCAATAGCATTCGCAAGCCAACATTTCGTTGCAACTCCGAAAAATAGCTGTATCTCGGCCCACTGTGCACGGATTGTTGCCACATCGATCGTTCGCTAGTTCACCCTTTTCCGAAGAAACCGAAATTTCGTTCATCAAAATCGGTCCACGGGTTCTCGAGCATTAGCTTCAGCAAAATAAGAATTATTTTCGGAAAAAAATTAAAAAAAAAAGTATGCTCCAACTCCGAACACTGTGCACCGATTTCAAACATGTTGGAGAGAGATTTGTTGTCCACAACATGGACAAGCGAACAAAATTGGTTTCATCGAAATCGGTCCACGGGTTCGCCTGCAATCGCATTCGCAAGACAACACTTCGTTTCAACTCCGAAAAAACGAGATATTTCGGCCCACTGTGCACGTAGAGCGTTGCCAACGACATCGTTCGTTAGCTAAGCCTTCTGCCAAGAAACACAATGCGGTTTCGTCAAAATCGGTACACGGGTTCGCGAGCAATAGCATTCGCAAGCCAACATTTCGTTGCAACTCCGAAAAATAGCTGTATCTCGGCCCACTGTGCACGGATCGTGTTGCCACATCGATCGTTCGCTAGTTCACCCTTTTCCGAAGAAACCGAAATTTGGTTCATCAAAATCGGTCCACGGGTTCTCGAGCATTAGCTTCAGCAAAATAAGAATTATTTTCGGAAAAAAATTAAAAAAAAAATTATGCTCCAACTCGGAACACTGTGCACCGATTTCAAACATGTTGGAGAGAGATTTGTTGTCCACAACATGGACAAGCGAACAAAATTGGTTTCATCGAAATCGGTCCACGGGTTCGCCTGCAATCGCATTCGCAAGACAACACTTCGTTTCAACTCCGAAAAAACGAGATATTTCGGCCCACTGTGCACGTAGAGCGTTGCCAACGACATCGTTCGTTAGCTAAGCCTTCTGCCAAGAAACACAATGCGGTTTCGTCAAAATCGGTACACGGGTTCGCGAGCAATAGCATTCGCAAGCCAACATTTCGTTGCAACTCCGAAAAATAGCTGTATCTCGGCCCACTGTGCACGGATCGTGTTGCCACATCGATCGTTCGCTAGTTCACCCTTTTCCGAAGAAACCGAAATTTCGTTCATCAAAATCGGTCCACGGGTTCTCGAGCATTAGCTTCAGCAAAATAAGAATTATTTTCGGAAAAAATTAAAAAATAAAGTATGCTCCAACTCGGAACACTGTGCACCGATTTCAAACATGTTGGAGAGAGATTTGTTGTCCACAACATGGACAAGCGAACAAAATTGGTTTCATCGAAATCGGTCCACGGGTTCGCCTGCAATCGCATTCGCAAGACAACACTTCGTTTCAACTCCGAAAAAACGAGATATTTCGGCCCACTGTGCACGTAGAGCGTTGCCAACGACATCGTTCGTTAGCTAAGCCTTCTGCCAAGAAACACAATGCGGTTTCGTCAAAATCGGTACACGGGTTCGCGAGCAATAGCATTCGCAAGCCAACATTTCGTTGCAACTCCGAAAAATAGCTGTATCTCGGCCCACTGTGCACGGATCGTGTTGCCACATCGATCGTTCGCTAGTTCACCCTTTTCCGAAGAAACCGAAATTTCGTTCATCAAAATCGGTCCACGGGTTCTCGAGCATTAGCTTCAGCAAAATAAGAATTATTTTCGGAAAAAAATTAAAAAAAAAAGTATGCTCCAACTCCGAACACTGTGCACCGATTTCAAACATGTTGGAGAGAGATTTGTTGTCCACAACATGGACAAGCGAACAAAATTGGTTTCATCGAAATCGGTCCACGGGTTCGCCTGCAATCGCATTCGCAAGACAACACTTCGTTTCAACTCCGAAAAAACGAGATATTTCGGCCCACTGTGCACGTAGAGCGTTGCCAACGACATCGTTCGTTAGCTAAGCCTTCTGCCAAGAAACACAATGCGGTTTCGTCAAAATCGGTACACGGGTTCGCGAGCAATAGCATTCGCAAGCCAACATTTCGTTGCAACTCCGAAAAATAGCTGTATCTCGGCCCACTGTGCACGGATCGTGTTGCCACATCGATCGTTCGCTAGTTCACCCTTTTCCGAAGAAACCGAAATTTCGTTCATCAAAATCGGTCCACGGGTTCTCGAGCATTAGCTTCAGCAAAATAAGAATTATTTTCGGAAAAAAATTAAAAAATAAAGTATGCTCCAACTCGGAACACTGTGCACCGATTTCAAACATGTTGGAGAGAGATTTGTTGTCCACAACATGGACAAGCGAACAAAATTGGTTTCATCGAAATCGGTCCACGGGTTCGCCTGCAATCGCATTCGCAAGACAACACTTCGTTTCAACTCCGAAAAAACGAGATATTTCGGCCCACTGTGCACGTAGAGCGTTGCCAACGACATCGTTCGTTAGCTAAGCCTTCTGCCAAGAAACACAATGCGGTTTCGTCAAAATCGGTACACGGGTTCGCGAGCAATAGCATTCGCAAGCCAACATTTCGTTGCAACTCCGAAAAATAGCTGTATCTCGGCCCACTGTGCACGGATCGTGTTGCCACATCGATCGTTCGCTAGTTCACCCTTTTCCGAAGAAACCGAAATTTCGTTCATCAAAATCGGTCCACGGGTTCTCGAGCATTAGCTTCAGCAAAATAAGAATTATTTTCGGAAAAAAATTAAAAAATAAAGTATGCTCCAACTCGGAACACTGTGCACCGATTTCAAACATGTTGGAGAGAGATTTGTTGTCCACAACATGGACAAGCGAACAAAATTGGTTTCATCGAAATCGGTCCACGGGTTCGCCTGCAATCGCATTCGCAAGACAACACTTCGTTTCAACTCCGAAAAAACGAGATATTTCGGCCCACTGTGCACGTAGAGCGTTGCCAACGACATCGTTCGTTAGCTAAGCCTTCTGCCAAGAAACACAATGCGGTTTCGTCAAAATCGGTACACGGGTTCGCGAGCAATAGCATTCGCAAGCCAACATTTCGTTGCAACTCCGAAAAATAGCTGTATCTCGGCCCACTGTGCACGGATCGTGTTGCCACATCGATCGTTCGCTAGTTCACCCTTTTCCGAAGAAACCGAAATTTCGTTCATCAAAATCGGTCCACGGGTTCTCGAGCATTAGCTTCAGCAAAATAAGAATTATTTTCGGAAAAAAATTAAAAAATAAAGTATGCTCCAACTCGGAACACTGTGCACCGATTTCAAACATGTTGGAGAGAGATTTGTTGTCCACAACATGGACAAGCGAACAAAATTGGTTTCATCGAAATCGGTCCACGGGTTCGCCTGCAATCGCATTCGCAAGACAACACTTCGTTTCAACTCCGAAAAAACGAGATATTTCGGCCCACTGTGCACGTAGAGCGTTGCCAACGACATCGTTCGTTAGCTAAGCCTTCTGCCAAGAAACACAATGCGGTTTCGTCAAAATCGGTACACGGGTTCGCGAGCAATAGCATTCGCAAGCCAACATTTCGTTGCAACTCCGAAAAATAGCTGTATCTCGGCCCACTGTGCACGGATCGTGTTGCCACATCGATCGTTCGCTAGTTCACCCTTTTCCGAAGAAACCGAAATTTCGTTCATCAAAATCGGTCCACGGGTTCTCGAGCATTAGCTTCAGCAAAATAAGAATTATTTTCGGAAAAAAATTAAAAAATAAAGTATGCTCCAACTCGGAACACTGTGCACCGATTTCAAACATGTTGGAGAGAGATTTGTTGTCCACAACATGGACAAGCGAACAAAATTGGTTTCATCGAAATCGGTCCACGGGTTCGCCTGCAATCGCATTCGCAAGACAACACTTCGTTTCAACTCCGAAAAAACGAGATATTTCGGCCCACTGTGCACGTAGAGCGTTGCCAACGACATCGTTCGTTAGCTAAGCCTTCTGCCAAGAAACACAATGCGGTTTCGTCAAAATCGGTACACGGGTTCGCGAGCAATAGCATTCGCAAGCCAACATTTCGTTGCAACTCCGAAAAATAGCTGTATCTCGGCCCACTGTGCACGGATCGTGTTGCCACATCGATCGTTCGCTAGTTCACCCTTTTCCGAAGAAACCGAAATTTCGTTCATCAAAATCGGTCCACGGGTTCTCGAGCATTAGCTTCAGCAAAATAAGAATTATTTTCGGAAAAAAATTAAAAAAAAAGTATGCTCCAACTCCGAACACTGTGCACCGATTTCAAACATGTTGGAGAGAGATTTGTTGTCCACAACATGGACAAGCGAACAAAATTGGTTTCATCGAAATCGGTCCACGGGTTCGCCTGCAATCGCATTCGCAAGACAACACTTCGTTTCAACTCCGAAAAAACGAGATATTTCGGCCCACTGTGCACGTAGAGCGTTGCCAACGACATCGTTCGTTAGCTAAGCCTTCTGCCAAGAAACACAATGCGGTTTCGTCAAAATCGGTACACGGGTTCGCGAGCAATAGCATTCGCAAGCCAACATTTCGTTGCAACTCCGAAAAATAGCTGTATCTCGGCCCACTGTGCACGGATCGTGTTGCCACATCGATCGTTCGCTAGTTCACCCTTTTCCGAAGAAACCGAAATTTGGTTCATCAAAATCGGTCCACGGGTTCTCGAGCATTAGCTTCAGCAAAATAAGAATTATTTTCGGAAAAAAATTAAAAAAAAAATTATGCTCCAACTCGGAACACTGTGCACCGATTTCAAACATGTTGGAGAGAGATTTGTTGTCCACAACATGGACAAGCGAACAAAATTGGTTTCATCGAAATCGGTCCACGGGTTCGCCTGCAATCGCATTCGCAAGACAACACTTCGTTTCAACTCCGAAAAAACGAGATATTTCGGCCCACTGTGCACGTAGAGCGTTGCCAACGACATCGTTCGTTAGCTAAGCCTTCTGCCAAGAAACACAATGCGGTTTCGTCAAAATCGGTACACGGGTTCGCGAGCAATAGCATTCGCAAGCCAACATTTCGTTGCAACTCCGAAAAATAGCTGTATCTCGGCCCACTGTGCACGGATCGTGTTGCCACATCGATCGTTCGCTAGTTCACCCTTTTCCGAAGAAACCGAAATTTCGTTCATCAAAATCGGTCCACGGGTTCTCGAGCATTAGCTTCAGCAAAATAAGAATTATTTTCGGAAAAAAATTAAAAAATAAAGTATGCTCCAACTCGGAACACTGTGCACCGATTTCAAACATGTTGGAGAGAGATTTGTTGTCCACAACATGGACAAGCGAACAAAATTGGTTTCATCGAAATCGGTCCACGGGTTCGCCTGCAATCGCATTCGCAAGACAACACTTCGTTTCAACTCCGAAAAAACGAGATATTTCGGCCCACTGTGCACGTAGAGCGTTGCCAACGACATCGTTCGTTAGCTAAGCCTTCTGCCAAGAAACACAATGCGGTTTCGTCAAAATCGGTACACGGGTTCGCGAGCAATAGCATTCGCAAGCCAACATTTCGTTGCAACTCCGAAAAATAGCTGTATCTCGGCCCACTGTGCACGGATCGTGTTGCCACATCGATCGTTCGCTAGTTCACCCTTTTCCGAAGAAACCGAAATTTCGTTCATCAAAATCGGTCCACGGGTTCTCGAGCATTAGCTTCAGCAAAATAAGAATTATTTTCGGAAAAAAATTAAAAAATAAAGTATGCTCCAACTCGGAACACTGTGCACCGATTTCAAACATGTTGGAGAGAGATTTGTTGTCCACAACATGGACAAGCGAACAAAATTGGTTTCATCGAAATCGGTCCACGGGTTCGCCTGCAATCGCATTCGCAAGACAACACTTCGTTTCAACTCCGAAAAAACGAGATATTTCGGCCCACTGTGCACGTAGAGCGTTGCCAACGACATCGTTCGTTAGCTAAGCCTTCTGCCAAGAAACACAATGCGGTTTCGTCAAAATCGGTACACGGGTTCGCGAGCAATAGCATTCGCAAGCCAACATTTCGTTGCAACTCCGAAAAATAGCTGTATCTCGGCCCACTGTGCACGGATCGTGTTGCCACATCGATCGTTCGCTAGTTCACCCTTTTCCGAAGAAACCGAAATTTCGTTCATCAAAATCGGTCCACGGGTTCTCGAGCATTAGCTTCAGCAAAATAAGAATTATTTTCGGAAAAAAATTAAAAAAAAAAGTATGCTCCAACTCCGAACACTGTGCACCGATTTCAAACATGTTGGAGAGAGATTTGTTGTCCACAACATGGACAAGCGAACAAAATTGGTTTCATCGAAATCGGTCCACGGGTTCGCCTGCAATCGCATTCGCAAGACAACACTTCGTTTCAACTCCGAAAAAACGAGATATTTCGGCCCACTGTGCACGTAGAGCGTTGCCAACGACATCGTTCGTTAGCTAAGCCTTCTGCCAAGAAACACAATGCGGTTTCGTCAAAATCGGTACACGGGTTCGCGAGCAATAGCATTCGCAAGCCAACATTTCGTTGCAACTCCGAAAAATAGCTGTATCTCGGCCCACTGTGCACGGATCGTGTTGCCACATCGATCGTTCGCTAGTTCACCCTTTTCCGAAGAAACCGAAATTTGGTTCATCAAAATCGGTCCACGGGTTCTCGAGCATTAGCTTCAGCAAAATAAGAATTATTTTCGGAAAAAAATTAAAAAAAAAATTATGCTCCAACTCGGAACACTGTGCACCGATTTCAAACATGTTGGAGAGAGATTTGTTGTCCACAACATGGACAAGCGAACAAAATTGGTTTCATCGAAATCGGTCCACGGGTTCGCCTGCAATCGCATTCGCAAGACAACACTTCGTTTCAACTCCGAAAAAACGAGATATTTCGGCCCACTGTGCACGTAGAGCGTTGCCAACGACATCGTTCGTTAGCTAAGCCTTCTGCCAAGAAACACAATGCGGTTTCGTCAAAATCGGTACACGGGTTCGCGAGCAATAGCATTCGCAAGCCAACATTTCGTTGCAACTCCGAAAAATAGCTGTATCTCGGCCCACTGTGCACGGATCGTGTTGCCACATCGATCGTTCGCTAGTTCACCCTTTTCCGAAGAAACCGAAATTTCGTTCATCAAAATCGGTCCACGGGTTCTCGAGCATTAGCTTCAGCAAAATAAGAATTATTTTCGGAAAAAAATTAAAAAATAAAGTATGCTCCAACTCGGAACACTGTGCACCGATTTCAAACATGTTGGAGAGAGATTTGTTGTCCACAACATGGACAAGCGAACAAAATTGGTTTCATCGAAATCGGTCCACGGGTTCGCCTGCAATCGCATTCGCAAGACAACACTTCGTTTCAACTCCGAAAAAACGAGATATTTCGGCCCACTGTGCACGTAGAGCGTTGCCAACGACATCGTTCGTTAGCTAAGCCTTCTGCCAAGAAACACAATGCGGTTTCGTCAAAATCGGTACACGGGTTCGCGAGCAATAGCATTCGCAAGCCAACATTTCGTTGCAACTCCGAAAAATAGCTGTATCTCGGCCCACTGTGCACGGATCGTGTTGCCACATCGATCGTTCGCTAGTTCACCCTTTTCCGAAGAAACCGAAATTTCGTTCATCAAAATCGGTCCACGGGTTCTCGAGCATTAGCTTCAGCAAAATAAGAATTATTTTCGGAAAAAAATTAAAAAATAAAGTATGCTCCAACTCGGAACACTGTGCACCGATTTCAAACATGTTGGAGAGAGATTTGTTGTCCACAACATGGACAAGCGAACAAAATTGGTTTCATCGAAATCGGTCCACGGGTTCGCCTGCAATCGCATTCGCAAGACAACACTTCGTTTCAACTCCGAAAAAACGAGATATTTCGGCCCACTGTGCACGTAGAGCGTTGCCAACGACATCGTTCGTTAGCTAAGCCTTCTGCCAAGAAACACAATGCGGTTTCGTCAAAATCGGTACACGGGTTCGCGAGCAATAGCATTCGCAAGCCAACATTTCGTTGCAACTCCGAAAAATAGCTGTATCTCGGCCCACTGTGCACGGATCGTGTTGCCACATCGATCGTTCGCTAGTTCACCCTTTTCCGAAGAAACCGAAATTTCGTTCATCAAAATCGGTCCACGGGTTCTCGAGCATTAGCTTCAGCAAAATAAGAATTATTTTCGGAAAAAAATTAAAAAAAAAAGTATGCTCCAACTCCGAACACTGTGCACCGATTTCAAACATGTTGGAGAGAGATTTGTTGTCCACAACATGGACAAGCGAACAAAATTGGTTTCATCGAAATCGGTCCACGGGTTCGCCTGCAATCGCATTCGCAAGACAACACTTCGTTTCAACTCCGAAAAAACGAGATATTTCGGCCCACTGTGCACGTAGAGCGTTGCCAACGACATCGTTCGTTAGCTAAGCCTTCTGCCAAGAAACACAATGCGGTTTCGTCAAAATCGGTACACGGGTTCGCGAGCAATAGCATTCGCAAGCCAACATTTCGTTGCAACTCCGAAAAATAGCTGTATCTCGGCCCACTGTGCACGGATCGTGTTGCCACATCGATCGTTCGCTAGTTCACCCTTTTCCGAAGAAACCGAAATTTCGTTCATCAAAATCGGTCCACGGGTTCTCGAGCATTAGCTTCAGCAAAATAAGAATTATTTTCGGAAAAAAATTAAAAAAAAAAGTATGCTCCAACTCCGAACACTGTGCACCGATTTCAAACATGTTGGAGAGAGATTTGTTGTCCACAACATGGACAAGCGAACAAAATTGGTTTCATCGAAATCGGTCCACGGGTTCGCCTGCAATCGCATTCGCAAGACAACACTTCGTTTCAACTCCGAAAAAACGAGATATTTCGGCCCACTGTGCACGTAGAGCGTTGCCAACGACATCGTTCGTTAGCTAAGCCTTCTGCCAAGAAACACAATGCGGTTTCGTCAAAATCGGTACACGGGTTCGCGAGCAATAGCATTCGCAAGCCAACATTTCGTTGCAACTCCGAAAAATAGCTGTATCTCGGCCCACTGTGCACGGATCGTGTTGCCACATCGATCGTTCGCTAGTTCACCCTTTTCCGAAGAAACCGAAATTTGGTTCATCAAAATCGGTCCACGGGTTCTCGAGCATTAGCTTCAGCAAAATAAGAATTATTTTCGGAAAAAAATTAAAAAAAAAATTATGCTCCAACTCGGAACACTGTGCACCGATTTCAAACATGTTGGAGAGAGATTTGTTGTCCACAACATGGACAAGCGAACAAAATTGGTTTCATCGAAATCGGTCCACGGGTTCGCCTGCAATCGCATTCGCAAGACAACACTTCGTTTCAACTCCGAAAAAACGAGATATTTCGGCCCACTGTGCACGTAGAGCGTTGCCAACGACATCGTTCGTTAGCTAAGCCTTCTGCCAAGAAACACAATGCGGTTTCGTCAAAATCGGTACACGGGTTCGCGAGCAATAGCATTCGCAAGCCAACATTTCGTTGCAACTCCGAAAAATAGCTGTATCTCGGCCCACTGTGCACGGATCGTGTTGCCACATCGATCGTTCGCTAGTTCACCCTTTTCCGAAGAAACCGAAATTTCGTTCATCAAAATCGGTCCACGGGTTCTCGAGCATTAGCTTCAGCAAAATAAGAATTATTTTCGGAAAAAAATTAAAAAATAAAGTATGCTCCAACTCGGAACACTGTGCACCGATTTCAAACATGTTGGAGAGAGATTTGTTGTCCACAACATGGACAAGCGAACAAAATTGGTTTCATCGAAATCGGTCCACGGGTTCGCCTGCAATCGCATTCGCAAGACAACACTTCGTTTCAACTCCGAAAAAACGAGATATTTCGGCCCACTGTGCACGTAGAGCGTTGCCAACGACATCGTTCGTTAGCTAAGCCTTCTGCCAAGAAACACAATGCGGTTTCGTCAAAATCGGTACACGGGTTCGCGAGCAATAGCATTCGCAAGCCAACATTTCGTTGCAACTCCGAAAAATAGCTGTATCTCGGCCCACTGTGCACGGATCGTGTTGCCACATCGATCGTTCGCTAGTTCACCCTTTTCCGAAGAAACCGAAATTTGGTTCATCAAAATCGGTCCACGGGTTCTCGAGCATTAGCTTCAGCAAAATAAGAATTATTTTCTGAAAAAAATTAAAAAAAAAAGTATGTACCGAAAACATGCTCCAACTCCGAACACTGTGCACCGATTTCAAACATGTTGGAGAGAGATTTGTTGTCCACAACATGGACAAGCGAACAAAATTGGTTTCATCGAAATCGGTCCACGGGTTCGCCTCCAATCGCATTCGCAAGACAACACTTCGTTTCAACTCCGAAAAATCGAGATATTTCGGCCCACTGTGCACGTAGAGCGTTGCCACATCGATCGTTCGTTAGCTAACCCTTCTGCCACAAAATTGGTTTCATCGAAATCGGTCCACGGGTTCGCCTCCAATCGCATTCGCAAGACAACACTTCGTTTCAACTCCGAAAAATCGAGATATTTCGGCCCACTGTGCACGTAGAGCGTTGCCACATCGATCGTTCGTTAGCTAACCCTTCTGCCAAGAAACACAATGCGGTTTCGTCAAAATCGGTACACGGGTTCGCGAGCAATAGCATTCGCAAGACAACATTTCGTTGCAACTCCGAAAAATAGCTATATCTCGGCCCACTGTGCACGGATCGTGTTGCCACATCGATCGTTCGCTAGTTCACCCTTTTCCGAAGAAACCGAAATTTGGTTCATCAAAATCGGTCCACGGGTTCTCGAGCATTAGCTTCAGCAAAATAAGAATTATTTTCTGAAAAAAATTAAAAAAAAAAGTATGTACCGAAAACATGCTCCAACTCCGAACACTGTGCACCGATTTCAAACATGTTGGAGAGAGATTTGTTGTCCACAACATGGACAAGCGAACAAAATTGGTTTCATCGAAATCGGTCCACGGGTTCGCCTCCAATCGCATTCGCAAGACAACACTTCGTTTCAACTCCGAAAAATCGAGATATTTCGGCCCACTGTGCACGTAGAGCGTTGCCACATCGATCGTTCGTTAGCTAACCCTTCTGCCAAGAAACACAATGCGGTTTCGTCAAAATCGGTACACGGGTTCGCGAGCAATAGCATTCGCAAGACAACATTTCGTTGCAACTCCGAAAAATAGCTATATCTCGGCCCACTGTGCACGGATCGTGTTGCCACATCGATCGTTCGCTAGTTCACCCTTTTCCGAAGAAACCGAAATTTGGTTCATCAAAATCGGTCCACGGGTTCTCGAGCATTAGCTTCAGCAAAATAAGAATTATTTTCTGAAAAAAATTAAAAAAAAAAGTATGTACCGAAAACATGCTCCAACTCCGAACACTGTGCACCGATTTCAAACATGTTGGAGAGAGATTTGTTGTCCACAACATGGACAAGCGAACAAAATTGGTTTCATCGAAATCGGTCCACGGGTTCGCCTCCAATCGCATTCGCAAGACAACACTTCGTTTCAACTCCGAAAAATCGAGATATTTCGGCCCACTGTGCACGTAGAGCGTTGCCACATCGATCGTTCGTTAGCTAACCCTTCTGCCAAGAAACACAATGCGGTTTCGTCAAAATCGGTACACGGGTTCGCGAGCAATAGCATTCGCAAGACAACATTTCGTTGCAACTCCGAAAAATAGCTATATCTCGGCCCACTGTGCACGGATCGTGTTGCCACATCGATCGTTCGCTAGTTCACCCTTTTCCGAAGAAACCGAAATTTGGTTCATCAAAATCGGTCCACGGGTTCTCGAGCATTAGCTTCAGCAAAATAAGAATTATTTTCTGAAAAAAATTAAAAAAAAAAAGTATGTACCGAAAACATGCTCCAACTCCGAACACTGTGCACCGATTTCAAACATGTTGGAGAGAGATTTGTTGTCCACAACATGGACAAGCGAACAAAATTGGTTTCATCGAAATCGGTCCACGGGTTCGCCTCCAATCGCATTCGCAAGACAACTCTTCGTTTCAACTCCGAAAAATCGAGATATTTCGGCCCACTGTGCACGTAGAGCGTTGCCACATCGATCGTTCGTTAGCCAACCCTTCTGCCAAGAAACACAATGCGGTTTCGTCAAAATCGGTACACGGGTTCGCGAGCAATAGCATTCGCAAGACAACATTTCGTTGCAACTCCGAAAAATAGCTATATCTCGGCCCACTGTGCACGGATCGTGTTGCCACATCGATCGTTCGCTAGTTCACCCTTTTCCGAAGAAACCGAAATTTGGTTCATCAAAATCGGTCCACGGGTTCTCGAGCATTAGCTTCAGCAAAATAAGAATTATTTTCTGAAAAAAAATTAAAAAAAAAAGTATGTACCGAAAACATGCTCCAACTCCGAACACTGTGCACCGATTTCAAACATGTTGGAGAGAGATTTGTTGTCCACAACATGGACAAGCGAACAAAATTGGTTTCATCGAAATCGGTCCACGGGTTCGGCTGCAATCGCATTCGCAAGACAACACTTCGTTTCAACTCCGAAAAATCGAGATATTTCGGCCCACTGTGCACGTAGAGCGTTGCCACATCGATCGTTCGTTAGCTAACCCTTCTGCCAAGAAACACAATGCGGTTTCGTCAAAATCGGTACACGGGTTCGCGAGCAGTAGCATTCGCAAGACAACATTTCGTTGCAACTCCGAAAAATAGCTATATCTCGGCCCACTGTGCACGGATCGTGTTGCCACATCGATCGTTCGCTAGTTCACCCTTTTCCGAAGAAACCGAAATTTGGTTCATCAAAATCGGTCCACGGGTTCTCGAGCATTAGCTTCAGCAAAATAAGAATTATTTTCTGAAAAAAATTAAAAAAAAAAGTATGTACCGAAAACATGCTCCAACTCCGAACACTGTGCACCGATTTCAAACATGTTGGAGAGAGATTTGTTGTCCACAACATGGACAAGCGAACAAAATTGGTTTCATCGAAATCGGTCCACGGGTTCGCCTCCAATCGCATTCGCAAGACAACACTTCGTTTCAACTCCGAAAAATCGAGATATTTCGGCCCACTGTGCACGTAGAGCGTTGCCACATCGATCGTTCGTTAGCTAACCCTTCTGCCAAGAAACACAATGCGGTTTCGTCAAAATCGGTACACGGGTTCGCGAGCAATAGCATTCGCAAGACAACATTTCGTTGCAACTCCGAAAAATAGCTATATCTCGGCCCACTGTGCACGGATCGTGTTGCCACATCGATCGTTCGCTAGTTCACCCTTTTCCGAAGAAACCGAAATTTGGTTCATCAAAATCGGTCCACGGGTTCTCGAGCATTAGCTTCAGCAAAATAAGAATTATTTTCTGAAAAAAATTAAAAAAAAAGTATGTACCGAAAACATGCTCCAACTCCGAACACTGTGCACCGATTTCAAACATGTTGGAGAGAGATTTGTTGTCCACAACATGGACAAGCGAACAAAATTGGTTTCATCGAAATCGGTCCACGGGTTCGCCTCCAATCGCATTCGCAAGACAACACTTCGTTTCAACTCCGAAAAATCGAGATATTTCGGCCCACTGTGCACGTAGAGCGTTGCCACATCGATCGTTCGTTAGCTAACCCTTCTGCCAAGAAACACAATGCGGTTTCGTCAAAATCGGTACACGGGTTCACGAGCAATAGCATTCGCAAGACAACATTTCGTTGCAACTCCGAAAAATAGCTATATCTCGGCCCACTGTGCACGGATCGTGTTGCCACATCGATCGTTCGCTAGTTCACCCTTTTCCGAAAAAACCGAAATTTGGTTCATCAAAATCGGTCCACGGGTTCTCGAGCATTAGCTTCAGCAAAATAAGAATTATTTTCTGAAAAAAATTAAAAAAAAAAGTATGTACCGAAAACATGCTCCAACTCCGAACACTGTGCACCGATTTCAAACATGTTGGAGAGAGATTTGTTGTCCACAACATGGACAAGCGAACAAAATTGGTTTCATCGAAATCGGTCCACGGGTTCGCCTCCAATCGCATTCGCAAGACAACACTTCGTTTCAACTCCGAAAAATCGAGATATTTCGGCCCACTGTGCACGTAGAGCGTTGCCACATCGATCGTTCGTTAGCTAACCCTTCTGCCAAGAAACACAATGCGGTTTCGTCAAAATCGGTACACGGGTTCGCGAGCAATAGCATTCGCAAGACAACATTTCGTTGCAACTCCGAAAAATAGCTATATCTCGGCCCACTGTGCACGGATCGTGTTGCCACGTCGATCGTTCGCTAGTTCACCCTTTTCCGAAGAAACCGAAATTTGGTTCATCAAAATCGGTCCACGGGTTCTCGAGCATTAGCTTCAGCAAAATAAGAATTATTTTCTGAAAAAAATTAAAAAAAAAAATATGTACCGAAAACATGCTCCAACTCCGAACACTGTGCACCGATTTCAAACATGTTGGAGAGAGATTTGTTGTCCACAACATGGACAAGCGAACAAAATTGGTTTCATCGAAATCGGTCCACGGGTTCGCCTCCAATCGCATTCGCAAGACAACACTTCGTTTCAACTCCGAAAAATCGAGATATTTCGGCCCACTGTGCACGTAGAGCGTTGCCACATCGATCGTTCGTTAGCTAACCCTTCTGCCAAGAAACACAATGCGGTTTCGTCAAAATCGGTACACGGGTTCGCGAGCAATAGCATTCGCAAGACAACATTTCGTTGCAACTCCGAAAAATAGCTATATCTCGGCCCACTGTGCACGGATCGTGTTGCCACATCGATCGTTCGCTAGTTCACCCTTTTCCGAAGAAACCGAAATTTGGTTCATCAAAATCGGTCCACGGGTTCTCGAGCATTAGCTTCAGCAAAATAAGAATTATTTTCTGAAAAAAATTAAAAAAAAAAGTATGTACCGAAAACATGCTCCAACTCCGAACACTGTGCACCGATTTCAAACATGTTGGAGAGAGATTTGTTGTCCACAACATGGACAAGCGAACAAAATTGGTTTCATCGAAATCGGTCCACGGGTTCGCCTCCAATCGCATTCGCAAGACAACACTTCGTTTCAACTCCGAAAAATCGAGATATTTCGGCCCACTGTGCACGTAGAGCGTTGCCACATCGATCGTTCGTTAGCTAACCCTTCTGCCAAGAAACACAATGCGGTTTCGTCAAAATCGGTACACGGGTTCGCGAGCAATAGCATTCGCAAGACAACATTTCGTTGCAACTCCGAAAAATAGCTATATCTCGGCCCACTGTGCACGGATCGTGTTGCCACATCGATCGTTCGCTAGTTCACCCTTTTCCGAAGAAACCGAAATTTGGTTCATCAAAATCGGTCCACGGGTTCTCGAGCATTAGCTTCAGCAAAATAAGAATTATTTTCTGAAAAAAATTAAAAAAAAAGTATGTACCGAAAACATGCTCCAACTCCGAACACTGTGCACCGATTTCAAACATGTTGGAGAGAGATTTGTTGTCCACAACATGGACAAGCGAACAAAATTGGTTTCATCGAAATCGGTCCACGGGTTCGCCTCCAATCGCATTCGCAAGACAACACTTCGTTTCAACTCCGAAAAATCGAGATATTTCGGCCCACTGTGCACGTAGAGCGTTGCCACATCGATCGTTCGTTAGCTAACCCTTCTGCCAAGAAACACAATGCGGTTTCGTCAAAATCGGTACACGGGTTCGCGAGCAATAGCATTCGCAAGACAACATTTCGTTGCAACTCCGAAAAATAGCTATATCTCGGCCCACTGTGCACGGATCGTGTTGCCACATCGATCGTTCGCTAGTTCACCCTTTTCCGAAGAAACCGAAATTTGGTTCATCAAAATCGGTCCACGGGTTCTCGAGCATTAGCTTCAGCAAAATAAGAATTATTTTCTGAAAAAAATTAAAAAAAAAAGTATGTACCGAAAACATGCTCCAACTCCGAACACTGTGCACCGATTTCAAACATGTTGGAGAGAGATTTGTTGTCCACAACATGGACAAGCGAACAAAATTGGTTTCATCGAAATCGGTCCACGGGTTCGCCTCCAATCGCATTCGCAAGACAACACTTCGTTTCAACTCCGAAAAATCGAGATATTTCGGCCCACTGTGCACGTAGAGCGTTGCCACATCGATCGTTCGTTAGCTAACCCTTCTGCCAAGAAACACAATGCGGTTTCGTCAAAATCGGTACACGGGTTCGCGAGCAATAGCATTCGCAAGACAACATTTCGTTGCAACTCCGAAAAATAGCTATATCTCGGCCCACTGTGCACGGATCGTGTTGCCACATCGATCGTTCGCTAGTTCACCCTTTTCCGAAGAAACCGAAATTTGGTTCATCAAAATCGGTCCACGGGTTCTCGAGCATTAGCTTCAGCAAAATAAGAATTATTTTCTGAAAAAAATTAAAAAAAAAGTATGTACCGAAAACATGCTCCAACTCCGAACACTGTGCACCGATTTCAAACATGTTGGAGAGAGATTTGTTGTCCACAACATGGACAAGCGAACAAAATTGGTTTCATCGAAATCGGTCCACGGGTTCGCCTCCAATCGCATTCGCAAGACAACACTTCGTTTCAACTCCGAAAAATCGAGATATTTCGGCCCACTGTGCACGTAGAGCGTTGCCACATCGATCGTTCGTTAGCTAACCCTTCTGCCAAGAAACACAATGCGGTTTCGTCAAAATCGGTACACGGGTTCACGAGCAATAGCATTCGCAAGACAACATTTCGTTGCAACTCCGAAAAATAGCTATATCTCGGCCCACTGTGCACGGATCGTGTTGCCACATCGATCGTTCGCTAGTTCACCCTTTTCCGAAAAAACCGAAATTTGGTTCATCAAAATCGGTCCACGGGTTCTCGAGCATTAGCTTCAGCAAAATAAGAATTATTTTCTGAAAAAAATTAAAAAAAAAAGTATGTACCGAAAACATGCTCCAACTCCGAACACTGTGCACCGATTTCAAACATGTTGGAGAGAGATTTGTTGTCCACAACATGGACAAGCGAACAAAATTGGTTTCATCGAAATCGGTCCACGGGTTCGCCTCCAATCGCATTCGCAAGACAACACTTCGTTTCAACTCCGAAAAATCGAGATATTTCGGCCCACTGTGCACGTAGAGCGTTGCCACATCGATCGTTCGTTAGCTAACCCTTCTGCCAAGAAACACAATGCGGTTTCGTCAAAATCGGTACACGGGTTCGCGAGCAATAGCATTCGCAAGACAAAATTTCGTTGCAACTCCGAAAAATAGCTATATCTCGGCCCACTGTGCACGGATCGTGTTGCCACGTCGATCGTTCGCTAGTTCACCCTTTTCCGAAGAAACCGAAATTTGGTTCATCAAAATCGGTCCACGGGTTCTCGAGCATTAGCTTCAGCAAAATAAGAATTATTTTCTGAAAAAAATTAAAAAAAAAAGTATGTACCGAAAACATGCTCCAACTCCGAACACTGTGCACCGATTTCAAACATGTTGGAGAGAGATTTGTTGTCCACAACATGGACAAGCGAACAAAATTGGTTTCATCGAAATCGGTCCACGGGTTCGCCTCCAATCGCATTCGCAAGACAACACTTCGTTTCAACTCCGAAAAATCGAGATATTTCGGCCCACTGTGCACGTAGAGCGTTGCCACATCGATCGTTCGTTAGCTAACCCTTCTGCCAAGAAACACAATGCGGTTTCGTCAAAATCGGTACACGGGTTCGCGAGCAATAGCATTCGCAAGACAACATTTCGTTGCAACTCCGAAAAATAGCTATATCTCGGCCCACTGTGCACGGATCGTGTTGCCACATCGATCGTTCGCTAGTTCACCCTTTTCCGAAGAAACCGAAATTTGGTTCATCAAAATCGGTCCACGGGTTCTCGAGCATTAGCTTCAGCAAAATAAGAATTATTTTCTGAAAAAAATTAAAAAAAAAGTATGTACCGAAAACATGCTCCAACTCCGAACACTGTGCACCGATTTCAAACATGTTGGAGAGAGATTTGTTGTCCACAACATGGACAAGCGAACAAAATTGGTTTCATCGAAATCGGTCCACGGGTTCGCCTCCAATCGCATTCGCAAGACAACACTTCGTTTCAACTCCGAAAAATCGAGATATTTCGGCCCACTGTGCACGTAGAGCGTTGCCACATCGATCGTTCGTTAGCTAACCCTTCTGCCAAGAAACACAATGCGGTTTCGTCAAAATCGGTACACGGGTTCGCGAGCAATAGCATTCGCAAGACAACATTTCGTTGCAACTCCGAAAAATAGCTATATCTCGGCCCACTGTGCACGGATCGTGTTGCCACATCGATCGTTCGCTAGTTCACCCTTTTCCGAAGAAACCGAAATTTGGTTCATCAAAATCGGTCCACGGGTTCTCGAGCATTAGCTTCAGCAAAATAAGAATTATTTTCTGAAAAAAATTAAAAAAAAAAGTATGTACCGAAAACATGCTCCAACTCCGAACACTGTGCACCGATTTCAAACATGTTGGAGAGAGATTTGTTGTCCACAACATGGACAAGCGAACAAAATTGGTTTCATCGAAATCGGTCCACGGGTTCGCCTCCAATCGCATTCGCAAGACAACACTTCGTTTCAACTCCGAAAAATCGAGATATTTCGGCCCACTGTGCACGTAGAGCGTTGCCACATCGATCGTTCGTTAGCTAACCCTTCTGCCAAGAAACACAATGCGGTTTCGTCAAAATCGGTACACGGGTTCGCGAGCAATAGCATTCGCAAGACAACATTTCGTTGCAACTCCGAAAAATAGCTATATCTCGGCCCACTGTGCACGGATCGTGTTGCCACATCGATCGTTCGCTAGTTCACCCTTTTCCGAAGAAACCGAAATTTGGTTCATCAAAATCGGTCCACGGGTTCTCGAGCATTAGCTTCAGCAAAATAAGAATTATTTTCTGAAAAAAATTAAAAAAAAAGTATGTACCGAAAACATGCTCCAACTCCGAACACTGTGCACCGATTTCAAACATGTTGGAGAGAGATTTGTTGTCCACAACATGGACAAGCGAACAAAATTGGTTTCATCGAAATCGGTCCACGGGTTCGCCTCCAATCGCATTCGCAAGACAACACTTCGTTTCAACTCCGAAAAATCGAGATATTTCGGCCCACTGTGCACGTAGAGCGTTGCCACATCGATCGTTCGTTAGCTAACCCTTCTGCCAAGAAACACAATGCGGTTTCGTCAAAATCGGTACACGGGTTCACGAGCAATAGCATTCGCAAGACAACATTTCGTTGCAACTCCGAAAAATAGCTATATCTCGGCCCACTGTGCACGGATCGTGTTGCCACATCGATCGTTCGCTAGTTCACCCTTTTCCGAAAAAACCGAAATTTGGTTCATCAAAATCGGTCCACGGGTTCTCGAGCATTAGCTTCAGCAAAATAAGAATTATTTTCTGAAAAAAATTAAAAAAAAAGTATGTACCGAAAACATGCTCCAACTCCGAACACTGTGCACCGATTTCAAACATGTTGGAGAGAGATTTGTTGTCCACAACATGGACAAGCGAACAAAATTGGTTTCATCGAAATCGGTCCACGGGTTCGCCTCCAATCGCATTCGCAAGACAACACTTCGTTTCAACTCCGAAAAATCGAGATATTTCGGCCCACTGTGCACGTAGAGCGTTGCCACATCGATCGTTCGTTAGCTAACCCTTCTGCCAAGAAACACAATGCGGTTTCGTCAAAATCGGTACACGGGTTCGCGAGCAATAGCATTCGCAAGACAAAATTTCGTTGCAACTCCGAAAAATAGCTATATCTCGGCCCACTGTGCACGGATCGTGTTGCCACGTCGATCGTTCGCTAGTTCACCCTTTTCCGAAGAAACCGAAATTTGGTTCATCAAAATCGGTCCACGGGTTCTCGAGCATTAGCTTCAGCAAAATAAGAATTATTTTCTGAAAAAAATTAAAAAAAAAAGTATGTACCGAAAACATGCTCCAACTCCGAACACTGTGCACCGATTTCAAACATGTTGGAGAGAGATTTGTTGTCCACAACATGGACAAGCGAACAAAATTGGTTTCATCGAAATCGGTCCACGGGTTCGCCTCCAATCGCATTCGCAAGACAACACTTCGTTTCAACTCCGAAAAATCGAGATATTTCGGCCCACTGTGCACGTAGAGCGTTGCCACATCGATCGTTCGTTAGCTAACCCTTCTGCCAAGAAACACAATGCGGTTTCGTCAAAATCGGTACACGGGTTCGCGAGCAATAGCATTCGCAAGACAACATTTCGTTGCAACTCCGAAAAATAGCTATATCTCGGCCCACTGTGCACGGATCGTGTTGCCACATCGATCGTTCGCTAGTTCACCCTTTTCCGAAGAAACCGAAATTTGGTTCATCAAAATCGGTCCACGGGTTCTCGAGCATTAGCTTCAGCAAAATAAGAATTATTTTCTGAAAAAAATTAAAAAAAAAGTATGTACCGAAAACATGCTCCAACTCCGAACACTGTGCACCGATTTCAAACATGTTGGAGAGAGATTTGTTGTCCACAACATGGACAAGCGAACAAAATTGGTTTCATCGAAATCGGTCCACGGGTTCGCCTCCAATCGCATTCGCAAGACAACACTTCGTTTCAACTCCGAAAAATCGAGATATTTCGGCCCACTGTGCACGTAGAGCGTTGCCACATCGATCGTTCGTTAGCTAACCCTTCTGCCAAGAAACACAATGCGGTTTCGTCAAAATCGGTACACGGGTTCGCGAGCAATAGCATTCGCAAGACAACATTTCGTTGCAACTCCGAAAAATAGCTATATCTCGGCCCACTGTGCACGGATCGTGTTGCCACATCGATCGTTCGCTAGTTCACCCTTTTCCGAAGAAACCGAAATTTGGTTCATCAAAATCGGTCCACGGGTTCTCGAGCATTAGCTTCAGCAAAATAAGAATTATTTTCTGAAAAAAATTAAAAAAAAAAGTATGTACCGAAAACATGCTCCAACTCCGAACACTGTGCACCGATTTCAAACATGTTGGAGAGAGATTTGTTGTCCACAACATGGACAAGCGAACAAAATTGGTTTCATCGAAATCGGTCCACGGGTTCGCCTCCAATCGCATTCGCAAGACAACACTTCGTTTCAACTCCGAAAAATCGAGATATTTCGGCCCACTGTGCACGTAGAGCGTTGCCACATCGATCGTTCGTTAGCTAACCCTTCTGCCAAGAAACACAATGCGGTTTCGTCAAAATCGGTACACGGGTTCGCGAGCAATAGCATTCGCAAGACAACATTTCGTTGCAACTCCGAAAAATAGCTATATCTCGGCCCACTGTGCACGGATCGTGTTGCCACATCGATCGTTCGCTAGTTCACCCTTTTCCGAAGAAACCGAAATTTGGTTCATCAAAATCGGTCCACGGGTTCTCGAGCATTAGCTTCAGCAAAATAAGAATTATTTTCTGAAAAAAATTAAAAAAAAAGTATGTACCGAAAACATGCTCCAACTCCGAACACTGTGCACCGATTTCAAACATGTTGGAGAGAGATTTGTTGTCCACAACATGGACAAGCGAACAAAATTGGTTTCATCGAAATCGGTCCACGAAAAATAGCTATATCTCGGCCCACTGTGCACGGATCGTGTTGCCACATCGATCGTTCGCTAGTTCACCCTTTTCCGAAGAAACCGAAATTTGGTTCATCAAAATCGGTCCACGGGTTCTCGAGCATTAGCTTCAGCAAAATAAGAATTATTTTCTGAAAAAAATTAAAAAAAAAGTATGTACCGAAAACATGCTCCAACTCCGAACACTGTGCACCGATTTCAAACATGTTGGAGAGAGATTTGTTGTCCACAACATGGACAAGCGAACAAAATTGGTTTCATCGAAATCGGTCCACGGGTTCGCCTCCAATCGCATTCGCAAGACAACACTTCGTTTCAACTCCGAAAAATCGAGATATTTCGGCCCACTGTGCACGTAGAGCGTTGCCACATCGATCGTTCGTTAGCTAACCCTTCTGCCAAGAAACACAATGCGGTTTCGTCAAAATCGGTACACGGGTTCGCGAGCAATAGCATTCGCAAGACAACATTTCGTTGCAACTCCGAAAAATAGCTATATCTCGGCCCACTGTGCACGGATCGTGTTGCCACATCGATCGTTCGCTAGTTCACCCTTTTCCGAAGAAACCGAAATTTGGTTCATCAAAATCGGTCCACGGGTTCTCGAGCATTAGCTTCAGCAAAATAAGAATTATTTTCTGAAAAAAATTAAAAAAAAAAGTATGTACCGAAAACATGCTCCAACTCCGAACACTGTGCACCGATTTCAAACATGTTGGAGAGAGATTTGTTGTCCACAACATGGACAAGCGAACAAAATTGGTTTCATCGAAATCGGTCCACGGGTTCGCCTCCAATCGCATTCGCAAGACAACACTTCGTTTCAACTCCGAAAAATCGAGATATTTCGGCCCACTGTGCACGTAGAGCGTTGCCACATCGATCGTTCGTTAGCTAACCCTTCTGCCAAGAAACACAATGCGGTTTCGTCAAAATCGGTACACGGGTTCGCGAGCAATAGCATTCGCAAGACAACATTTCGTTGCAACTCCGAAAAATAGCTATATCTCGGCCCACTGTGCACGGATCGTGTTGCCACATCGATCGTTCGCTAGTTCACCCTTTTCCGAAGAAACCGAAATTTGGTTCATCAAAATCGGTCCACGGGTTCTCGAGCATTAGCTTCAGCAAAATAAGAATTATTTTCTGAAAAAAATTAAAAAAAAAGTATGTACCGAAAACATGCTCCAACTCCGAACACTGTGCACCGATTTCAAACATGTTGGAGAGAGATTTGTTGTCCACAACATGGACAAGCGAACAAAATTGGTTTCATCGAAATCGGTCCACGGGTTCGCCTCCAATCGCATTCGCAAGACAACACTTCGTTTCAACTCCGAAAAATCGAGATATTTCGGCCCACTGTGCACGTAGAGCGTTGCCACATCGATCGTTCGTTAGCTAACCCTTCTGCCAAGAAACACAATGCGGTTTCGTCAAAATCGGTACACGGGTTCGCGAGCAATAGCATTCGCAAGACAACATTTCGTTGCAACTCCGAAAAATAGCTATATCTCGGCCCACTGTGCACGGATCGTGTTGCCACATCGATCGTTCGCTAGTTCACCCTTTTCCGAAGAAACCGAAATTTGGTTCATCAAAATCGGTCCACGGGTTCTCGAGCATTAGCTTCAGCAAAATAAGAATTATTTTCTGAAAAAAATTAAAAAAAAAGTATGTACCGAAAACATGCTCCAACTCCGAACACTGTGCACCGATTTCAAACATGTTGGAGAGAGATTTGTTGTCCACAACATGGACAAGCGAACAAAATTGGTTTCATCGAAATCGGTCCACGGGTTCGCCTCCAATCGCATTCGCAAGACAACACTTCGTTTCAACTCCGAAAAATCGAGATATTTCGGCCCACTGTGCACGTAGAGCGTTGCCACATCGATCGTTCGTTAGCTAACCCTTCTGCCAAGAAACACAATGCGGTTTCGTCAAAATCGGTACACGGGTTCGCGAGCAATAGCATTCGCAAGACAACATTTCGTTGCAACTCCGAAAAATAGCTATATCTCGGCCCACTGTGCACGGATCGTGTTGCCACATCGATCGTTCGCTAGTTCACCCTTTTCCGAAGAAACCGAAATTTGGTTCATCAAAATCGGTCCACGGGTTCTCGAGCATTAGCTTCAGCAAAATAAGAATTATTTTCTGAAAAAAATTAAAAAAAAAAGTATGTACCGAAAACATGCTCCAACTCCGAACACTGTGCACCGATTTCAAACATGTTGGAGAGAGATTTGTTGTCCACAACATGGACAAGCGAACAAAATTGGTTTCATCGAAATCGGTCCACGGGTTCGCCTCCAATCGCATTCGCAAGACAACTCTTCGTTTCAACTCCGAAAAATCGAGATATTTCGGCCCACTGTGCACGTAGAGCGTTGCCACATCGATCGTTCGTTAGCCAACCCTTCTGCCAAGAAACACAATGCGGTTTCGTCAAAATCGGTACACGGGTTCGCGAGCAATAGCATTCGCAAGACAACATTTCGTTGCAACTCCGAAAAATAGCTATATCTCGGCCCACTGTGCACGGATCGTGTTGCCACATCGATCGTTCGCTAGTTCACCCTTTTCCGAAGAAACCGAAATTTGGTTCATCAAAATCGGTCCACGGGTTCTCGAGCATTAGCTTCAGCAAAATAAGAATTATTTTCTGAAAAAAATTAAAAAAAAAAGTATGTACCGAAAACATGCTCCAACTCCGAACACTGTACACCGATTTCAAACATGTTGGAGAGAGATTTGTTGTCCACAACATGGACAAGCGAACAAAATTGGTTTCATCGAAATCGGTCCACGGGTTCGCGAGCAATAGCATTCGCAAGACAACATTTCGTTGCAACTCCGAAAAATAGCTATATCTCGGCCCACTGTGCACGGATCGTGTTGCCACATCGATCGTTCGCTAGTTCACCCTTTTCCGAAGAAACCGAAATTTGGTTCATCAAAATCGGTCCACGGGTTCTCGAGCATTAGCTTCAGCAAAATAAGAATTATTTTCTGAAAAAAATTAAAAAAAAAAAGTATGTACCGAAAACATGCTCCAACTCCGAACACTGTGCACCGATTTCAAACATGTTGGAGAGAGATTTGTTGTCCACAACATGGACAAGCGAACAAAATTGGTTTCATCGAAATCGGTCCACGGGTTCGCCTCCAATCGCATTCGCAAGACAACACTTCGTTTCAACTCCGAAAAATCGAGATATTTCGGCCCACTGTGCACGTAGAGCGTTGCCACATCGATCGTTCGTTAGCTAACCCTTCTGCCAAGAAACACAATGCGGTTTCGTCAAAATCGGTACACGGGTTCGCGAGCAATAGCATTCGCAAGACAACATTTCGTTGCAACTCCGAAAAATAGCTATATCTCGGCCCACTGTGCACGGATCGTGTTGCCACATCGATCGTTCGCTAGTTCACCCTTTTCCGAAGAAACCGAAATTTGGTTCATCAAAATCGGTCCACGGGTTCTCGAGCATTAGCTTCAGCAAAATAAGAATTATTTTCTGAAAAAAATTAAAAAAAAAAAGTATGTACCGAAAACATGCTCCAACTCCGAACACTGTGCACCGATTTCAAACATGTTGGAGAGAGATTTGTTGTCCACAACATGGACAAGCGAACAAAATTGGTTTCATCGAAATCGGTCCACGGGTTCGCCTCCAATCGCATTCGCAAGACAACACTTCGTTTCAACTCCGAAAAATCGAGATATTTCGGCCCACTGTGCACGTAGAGCGTTGCCACATCGATCGTTCGTTAGCTAACCCTTCTGCCAAGAAACACAATGCGGTTTCGTCAAAATCGGTACACGGGTTCACGAGCAATAGCATTCGCAAGACAACATTTCGTTGCAACTCCGAAAAATAGCTATATCTCGGCCCACTGTGCACGGATCGTGTTGCCACATCGATCGTTCGCTAGTTCACCCTTTTCCGAAAAAACCGAAATTTGGTTCATCAAAATCGGTCCACGGGTTCTCGAGCATTAGCTTCAGCAAAATAAGAATTATTTTCTGAAAAAAATTAAAAAAAAAGTATGTACCGAAAACATGCTCCAACTCCGAACACTGTGCACCGATTTCAAACATGTTGGAGAGAGATTTGTTGTCCACAACATGGACAAGCGAACAAAATTGGTTTCATCGAAATCGGTCCACGGGTTCGCCTCCAATCGCATTCGCAAGACAACACTTCGTTTCAACTCCGAAAAATCGAGATATTTCGGCCCACTGTGCACGTAGAGCGTTGCCACGTCGATCGTTCGCTAGTTCACCCTTTTCCGAAGAAACCGAAATTTGGTTCATCAAAATCGGTCCACGGGTTCTCGAGCATTAGCTTCAGCAAAATAAGAATTATTTTCTGAAAAAAATTAAAAAAAAAAGTATGTACCGAAAACATGCTCCAACTCCGAACACTGTGCACCGATTTCAAACATGTTGGAGAGAGATTTGTTGTCCACAACATGGACAAGCGAACAAAATTGGTTTCATCGAAATCGGTCCACGGGTTCGCCTCCAATCGCATTCGCAAGACAACACTTCGTTTCAACTCCGAAAAATCGAGATATTTCGGCCCACTGTGCACGTAGAGCGTTGCCACATCGATCGTTCGTTAGCTAACCCTTCTGCCAAGAAACACAATGCGGTTTCGTCAAAATCGGTACACGGGTTCGCGAGCAATAGCATTCGCAAGACAACATTTCGTTGCAACTCCGAAAAATAGCTATATCTCGGCCCACTGTGCACGGATCGTGTTGCCACGTCGATCGTTCGCTAGTTCACCCTTTTCCGAAGAAACCGAAATTTGGTTCATCAAAATCGGTCCACGGGTTCTCGAGCATTAGCTTCAGCAAAATAAGAATTATTTTCTGAAAAAAATTAAAAAAAAAAGTATGTACCGAAAACATGCTCCAACTCCGAACACTGTGCACCGATTTCAAACATGTTGGAGAGAGATTTGTTGTCCACAACATGGACAAGCGAACAAAATTGGTTTCATCGAAATCGGTCCACGGGTTCGCCTCCAATCGCATTCGCAAGACAACACTTCGTTTCAACTCCGAAAAATCGAGATATTTCGGCCCACTGTGCACGTAGAGCGTTGCCACGTCGATCGTTCGCTAGTTCACCCTTTTCCGAAGAAACCGAAATTTGGTTCATCAAAATCGGTCCACGGGTTCTCGAGCATTAGCTTCAGCAAAATAAGAATTATTTTCTGAAAAAAATTAAAAAAAAAAGTATGTACCGAAAACATGCTCCAACTCCGAACACTGTGCACCGATTTCAAACATGTTGGAGAGAGATTTGTTGTCCACAACATGGACAAGCGAACAAAATTGGTTTCATCGAAATCGGTCCACGGGTTCGCCTCCAATCGCATTCGCAAGACAACACTTCGTTTCAACTCCGAAAAATCGAGATATTTCGGCCCACTGTGCACGTAGAGCGTTGCCACATCGATCGTTCGTTAGCTAACCCTTCTGCCAAGAAACACAATGCGGTTTCGTCAAAATCGGTACACGGGTTCGCGAGCAATAGCATTCGCAAGACAACATTTCGTTGCAACTCCGAAAAATAGCTATATCTCGGCCCACTGTGCACGGATCGTGTTGCCACGTCGATCGTTCGCTAGTTCACCCTTTTCCGAAGAAACCGAAATTTGGTTCATCAAAATCGGTCCACGGGTTCTCGAGCATTAGCTTCAGCAAAATAAGAATTATTTTCTGAAAAAAATTAAAAAAAAAAGTATGTACCGAAAACATGCTCCAACTCCGAACACTGTGCACCGATTTCAAACATGTTGGAGAGAGATTTGTTGTCCACAACATGGACAAGCGAACAAAATTGGTTTCATCGAAATCGGTCCACGGGTTCGCCTCCAATCGCATTCGCAAGACAACACTTCGTTTCAACTCCGAAAAATCGAGATATTTCGGCCCACTGTGCACGTAGAGCGTTGCCACATCGATCGTTCGTTAGCTAACCCTTCTGCCAAGAAACACAATGCGGTTTCGTCAAAATCGGTACACGGGTTCGCGAGCAATAGCATTCGCAAGACAACATTTCGTTGCAACTCCGAAAAATAGCTATATCTCGGCCCACTGTGCACGGATCGTGTTGCCACATCGATCGTTCGCTAGTTCACCCTTTTCCGAAGAAACCGAAATTTGGTTCATCAAAATCGGTCCACGGGTTCTCGAGCATTAGCTTCAGCAAAATAAGAATTATTTTCTGAAAAAAATTAAAAAAAAAAGTATGTACCGAAAACATGCTCCAACTCCGAACACTGTGCACCGATTTCAAACATGTTGGAGAGAGATTTGTTGTCCACAACATGGACAAGCGAACAAAATTGGTTTCATCGAAATCGGTCCACGGGTTCGCCTCCAATCGCATTCGCAAGACAACACTTCGTTTCAACTCCGAAAAATCGAGATATTTCGGCCCACTGTGCACGTAGAGCGTTGCCACATCGATCGTTCGTTAGCTAACCCTTCTGCCAAGAAACACAATGCGGTTTCGTCAAAATCGGTACACGGGTTCGCGAGCAATAGCATTCGCAAGACAACATTTCGTTGCAACTCCGAAAAATAGCTATATCTCGGCCCACTGTGCACGGATCGTGTTGCCACATCGATCGTTCGCTAGTTCACCCTTTTCCGAAGAAACCGAAATTTGGTTCATCAAAATCGGTCCACGGGTTCTCGAGCATTAGCTTCAGCAAAATAAGAATTATTTTCTGAAAAAAATTAAAAAAAAAGTATGTACCGAAAACATGCTCCAACTCCGAACACTGTGCACCGATTTCAAACATGTTGGAGAGAGATTTGTTGTCCACAACATGGACAAGCGAACAAAATTGGTTTCATCGAAATCGGTCCACGGGTTCGCCTCCAATCGCATTCGCAAGACAACACTTCGTTTCAACTCCGAAAAATCGAGATATTTCGGCCCACTGTGCACGTAGAGCGTTGCCACATCGATCGTTCGTTAGCTAACCCTTCTGCCAAGAAACACAATGCGGTTTCGTCAAAATCGGTACACGGGTTCGCGAGCAATAGCATTCGCAAGACAACATTTCGTTGCAACTCCGAAAAATAGCTATATCTCGGCCCACTGTGCACGGATCGTGTTGCCACATCGATCGTTCGCTAGTTCACCCTTTTCCGAAGAAACCGAAATTTGGTTCATCAAAATCGGTCCACGGGTTCTCGAGCATTAGCTTCAGCAAAATAAGAATTATTTTCTGAAAAAAATTAAAAAAAAAGTATGTACCGAAAACATGCTCCAACTCCGAACACTGTGCACCGATTTCAAACATGTTGGAGAGAGATTTGTTGTCCACAACATGGACAAGCGAACAAAATTGGTTTCATCGAAATCGGTCCACGGGTTCGCCTCCAATCGCATTCGCAAGACAACACTTCGTTTCAACTCCGAAAAATCGAGATATTTCGGCCCACTGTGCACGTAGAGCGTTGCCACATCGATCGTTCGTTAGCTAACCCTTCTGCCAAGAAACACAATGCGGTTTCGTCAAAATCGGTACACGGGTTCGCGAGCAATAGCATTCGCAAGACAACATTTCGTTGCAACTCCGAAAAATAGCTATATCTCGGCCCACTGTGCACGGATCGTGTTGCCACATCGATCGTTCGCTAGTTCACCCTTTTCCGAAGAAACCGAAATTTGGTTCATCAAAATCGGTCCACGGGTTCTCGAGCATTAGCTTCAGCAAAATAAGAATTATTTTCTGAAAAAAATCGAAAAATCGAGATATTTCGGCCCACTGTGCACGTAGAGCGTTGCCACATCGATCGTTCGTTAGCTAACCCTTCTGCCAAGAAACACAATGCGGTTTCGTCAAAATCGGTACACGGGTTCGCGAGCAATAGCATTCGCAAGACAACATTTCGTTGCAACTCCGAAAAATAGCTATATCTCGGCCCACTGTGCACGGATCGTGTTGCCACATCGATCGTTCGCTAGTTCACCCTTTTCCGAAGAAACCGAAATTTGGTTCATCAAAATCGGTCCACGGGTTCTCGAGCATTAGCTTCAGCAAAATAAGAATTATTTTCTGAAAAAAATTAAAAAAAAAAGTATGTACCGAAAACATGCTCCAACTCCGAACACTGTGCACCGATTTCAAACATGTTGGGAAGAGATTTGTTGTCCACAACATGGACAAGCGAACAAAATTGGTTTCATCGAAATCGGTCCACGGGTTCGCCTCCAATCGCATTCGCAAGACAACACTTCGTTTCAACTCCGAAAAATCGAGATATTTCGGCCCACTGTGCACGTAGAGCGTTGCCACATCGATCGTTCGTTAGCTAACCCTTCTGCCAAGAAACACAATGCGGTTTCGTCAAAATCGGTACACGGGTTCGCGAGCAATAGCATTCGCAAGACAACATTTCGTTGCAACTCCGAAAAATAGCTATATCTCGGCCCACTGTGCACGGATCGTGTTGCCACATCGATCGTTCGCTAGTTCACCCTTTTCCGAAGAAACCGAAATTTGGTTCATCAAAATCGGTCCACGGGTTCTCGAGCATTAGCTTCAGCAAAATAAGAATTATTTTCTGAAAAAAATTAAAAAAAAAAGTATGTACCGAAAACATGCTCCAACTCCGAACACTGTGCACCGATTTCAAACATGTTGGAGAGAGATTTGTTGTCCACAACATGGACAAGCGAACAAAATTGGTTTCATCGAAATCGGTCCACGGGTTCGCCTCCAATCGAATTCGCAAGACAACACTTCGTTTCAACTCCGAAAAATCGAGATATTTCGGCCCACTGTGCACGTAGAGCGTTGCCACATCGATCGTTCGTTAGCTAACCCTTCTGCCAAGAAACACAATGCGGTTTCGTCAAAATCGGTACACGGGTTCGCGAGCAATAGCATTCGCAAGACAACATTTCGTTGCAACTCCGAAAAATAGCTATATCTCGGCCCACTGTGCACGGATCGTGTTGCCACATCGATCGTTCGCTAGTTCACCCTTTTCCGAAGAAACCGAAATTTGGTTCATCAAAATCGGTCCACGGGTTCTCGAGCATTAGCTTCAGCAAAATAAGAATTATTTTCTGAAAAAAAATAAAAAAAAAAGTATGTACCGAAAACATGCTCCAACTCCGAACACTGTGCACCGATTTCAAACATGTTGGAGAGAGATTTGTTGTCCACAACATGGACAAGCGAACAAAATTGGTTTCATCGAAATCGGTCCACGGGTTCGCCTCCAATCGCATTCGCAAGACAACACTTCGTTTCAACTCCGAAAAATCGAGATATTTCGGCCCACTGTGCACGTAGAGCGTTGCCACATCGATCGTTCGTTAGCTAACCCTTCTGCCAAGAAACACAATGCGGTTTCGTCAAAATCGGTACACGGGTTCGCGAGCAATAGCATTCGCAAGACAACATTTCGTTGCAACTCCGAAAAATAGCTATATCTCGGCCCACTGTGCACGGATCGTGTTGCCACATCGATCGTTCGCTAGTTCACCCTTTTCCGAAGAAACCGAAATTTGGTTCATCAAAATCGGTCCACGGGTTCTCGAGCATTAGCTTCAGCAAAATAAGAATTATTTTCTGAAAAAAATTAAAAAAAAAAGTATGTACCGAAAACATGCTCCAACTCCGAACACTGTGCACCGATTTCAAACATGTTGGAGAGAGATTTGTTGTCCACAACATGGACAAGCGAACAAAATTGGTTTCATCGAAATCGGTCCACGGGTTCGCCTCCAATCGCATTCGCAAGACAACACTTCGTTTCAACTCCGAAAAATCGAGATATTTCGGCCCACTGTGCACGTAGAGCGTTGCCACATCGATCGTTCGTTAGCTAACCCTTCTGCCAAGAAACACAATGCGGTTTCGTCAAAATCGGTACACGGGTTCGTTCGCTAGTTCACCCTTTTCCGAAGAAACCGAAATTTGGTTCATCAAAATCGGTCCACGGGTTCTCGAGCATTAGCTTCAGCAAAATAAGAATTATTTTCTGAAAAAAATTAAAAAAAAAAGTATGTACCGAAAACATGCTCCAACTCCGAACACTGTGCACCGATTTCAAACATGTTGGAGAGAGATTTGTTGTCCACAACATGGACAAGCGAACAAAATTGGTTTCATCGAAATCGGTCCACGGGTTCGCCTCCAATCGCATTCGCAAGACAACACTTCGTTTCAACTCCGAAAAATCGAGATATTTCGGCCCACTGTGCACGTAGAGCGTTGCCACATCGATCGTTCGTTAGCTAACCCTTCTGCCAAGAAACACAATGCGGTTTCGTCAAAATCGGTACACGGGTTCGCGAGCAAAGCATTCGCAAGACAACATTTCGTTGCAACTCCGAAAAATAGCTATATCTCGGCCCACTGTGCACGGATCGTGTTGCCACATCGATCGTTCGCTAGTTCACCCTTTTCCGAAGAAACCGAAATTTGGTTCATCAAAATCGGTCCACGGGTTCTCGAGCATTAGCTTCAGCAAAATAAGAATTATTTTCTGAAAAAAATTAAAAAAAAAAGTATGTACCGAAAACATGCTCCAACTCCGAACACTGTGCACCGATTTCAAACATGTTGGAGAGAGATTTGTTGTCCACAACATGGACAAGCGAACAAAATTGGTTTCATCGAAATCGGTCCACGGGTTCGCCTCCAATCGCATTCGCAAGACAACACTTCGTTTCAACTCCGAAAAATCGAGATATTTCGGCCCACTGTGCACGTAGAGCGTTGCCACATCGATCGTTCGTTAGCTAACCCTTCTGCCAAGAAACACAATGCGGTTTCGTCAAAATCGGTACACGGGTTCGCGAGCAATAGCATTCGCAAGACAACATTTCGTTGCAACTCCGAAAAATAGCTATATCTCGGCCCACTGTGCACGGATCGTGTTGCCACATCGATCGTTCGCTAGTTCACCCTTTTCCGAAGAAACCGAAATTTGGTTCATCAAAATCGGTCCACGGGTTCTCGAGCATTAGCTTCAGCAAAATAAGAATTATTTTCTGAAAAAAATTAAAAAAAAAGTATGTACCGAAAACATGCTCCAACTCCGAACACTGTGCACCGATTTCAAACATGTTGGAGAGAGATTTGTTGTCCACAACATGGACAAGCGAACAAAATTGGTTTCATCGAAATCGGTCCACGGGTTCGCCTCCAATCGCATTCGCAAGACAACACTTCGTTTCAACTCCGAAAAATCGAGATATTTCGGCCCACTGTGCACGTAGAGCGTTGCCACATCGATCGTTCGTTAGCTAACCCTTCTGCCAAGAAACACAATGCGGTTTCGTCAAAATCGGTACACGGGTTCGCGAGCAATAGCATTCGCAAGACAACATTTCGTTGCAACTCCGAAAAATAGCTATATCTCGGCCCACTGTGCACGGATCGTGTTGCCACATCGATCGTTCGCTAGTTCACCCTTTTCCGAAGAAACCGAAATTTGGTTCATCAAAATCGGTCCACGGGTTCTCGAGCATTAGCTTCAGCAAAATAAGAATTATTTTCTGAAAAAAATTAAAAAAAAAAAAGTATGTACCGAAAACATGCTCCAACTCCGAACACTGTGCACCGATTTCAAACATGTTGGAGAGAGATTTGTTGTCCACAACATGGACAAGCGAACAAAATTGGTTTCATCGAAATCGGTCCACGGGTTCGCCTCCAATCGCATTCGCAAGACAACACTTCGTTTCAACTCCGAAAAATCGAGATATTTCGGCCCACTGTGCACGTAGAGCGTTGCCACATCGATCGTTCGTTAGCTAACCCTTCTGCCAAGAAACACAATGCGGTTTCGTCAAAATCGGTACACGGGTTCGCGAGCAATAGCATTCGCAAGACAACATTTCGTTGCAACTCCGAAAAATAGCTATATCTCGGCCCACTGTGCACGGATCGTGTTGCCACATCGATCGTTCGCTAGTTCACCCTTTTCCGAAGAAACCGAAATTTGGTTCATCAAAATCGGTCCACGGGTTCTCGAGCATTAGCTTCAGCAAAATAAGAATTATTTTCTGAAAAAAATTAAAAAAAAAAGTATGTACCGAAAACATGCTCCAACTCCGAACACTGTGCACCGATTTCAAACATGTTGGAGAGAGATTTGTTGTCCACAACATGGACAAGCGAACAAAATTGGTTTCATCGAAATCGGTCCACGGGTTCGCCTCCAATCGCATTCGCAAGACAACACTTCGTTTCAACTCCGAAAAATCGAGATATTTCGGCCCACTGTGCACGTAGAGCGTTGCCACATCGATCGTTCGTTAGCTAACCCTTCTGCCAAGAAACACAATGCGGTTTCGTCAAAATCGGTACACGGGTTCGCGAGCAATAGCATTCGCAAGACAACATTTCGTTGCAACTCCGAAAAATAGCTATATCTCGGCCCACTGTGCACGGATCGTGTTGCCACATCGATCGTTCGCTAGTTCACCCTTTTCCGAAGAAACCGAAATTTGGTTCATCAAAATCGGTCCACGGGTTCTCGAGCATTAGCTTCAGCAAAATAAGAATTATTTTCTGAAAAAAATTAAAAAAAAAGTATGTACCGAAAACATGCTCCAACTCCGAACACTGTGCACCGATTTCAAACATGTTGGAGAGAGATTTGTTGTCCACAACATGGACAAGCGAACAAAATTGGTTTCATCGAAATCGGTCCACGGGTTCGCCTCCAATCGCATTCGCAAGACAACACTTCGTTTCAACTCCGAAAAATCGAGATATTTCGGCCCACTGTGCACGTAGAGCGTTGCCACATCGATCGTTCGTTAGCTAACCCTTCTGCCAAGAAACACAATGCGGTTTCGTCAAAATCGGTACACGGGTTCGCGAGCAATAGCATTCGCAAGACAACATTTCGTTGCAACTCCGAAAAATAGCTATATCTCGGCCCACTGTGCACGGATCGTGTTGCCACATCGATCGTTCGCTAGTTCACCCTTTTCCGAAGAAACCGAAATTTGGTTCATCAAAATCGGTCCACGGGTTCTCGAGCATTAGCTTCAGCAAAATAAGAATTATTTTCTGAAAAAAATTAAAAAAAAAAGTATGTACCGAAAACATGCTCCAACTCCGAACACTGTGCACCGATTTCAAACATGTTGGAGAGAGATTTGTTGTCCACAACATGGACAAGCGAACAAAATTGGTTTCATCGAAATCGGTCCACGGGTTCGCCTCCAATCGCATTCGCAAGACAACACTTCGTTTCAACTCCGAAAAATCGAGATATTTCGGCCCACTGTGCACGTAGAGCGTTGCCACATCGATCGTTCGTTAGCTAACCCTTCTGCCAAGAAACACAATGCGGTTTCGTCAAAATCGGTACACGGGTTCGCGAGCAATAGCATTCGCAAGACAACATTTCGTTGCAACTCCGAAAAATAGCTATATCTCGGCCCACTGTGCACGGATCGTGTTGCCACATCGATCGTTCGCTAGTTCACCCTTTTCCGAAGAAACCGAAATTTGGTTCATCAAAATCGGTCCACGGGTTCTCGAGCATTAGCTTCAGCAAAATAAGAATTATTTTCTGAAAAAAATTAAAAAAAAAAGTATGTACCGAAAACATGCTCCAACTCCGAACACTGTGCACCGATTTCAAACATGTTGGAGAGAGATTTGTTGTCCACAACATGGACAAGCGAACAAAATTGGTTTCATCGAAATCGGTCCACGGGTTCGCCTCCAATCGCATTCGCAAGACAACACTTCGTTTCAACTCCGAAAAATCGAGATATTTCGGCCCACTGTGCACGTAGAGCGTTGCCACATCGATCGTTCGTTAGCTAACCCTTCTGCCAAGAAACACAATGCGGTTTCGTCAAAATCGGTACACGGGTTCGCGAGCAATAGCATTCGCAAGACAACATTTCGTTGCAACTCCGAAAAATAGCTATATCTCGGCCCACTGTGCACGGATCGTGTTGCCACATCGATCGTTCGCTAGTTCACCCTTTTCCGAAGAAACCGAAATTTGGTTCATCAAAATCGGTCCACGGGTTCTCGAGCATTAGCTTCAGCAAAATAAGAATTATTTTCTGAAAAAAATTAAAAAAAAAAGTATGTACCGAAAACATGCTCCAACTCCGAACACTGTGCACCGATTTCAAACATGTTGGAGAGAGATTTGTTGTCCACAACATGGACAAGCGAACAAAATTGGTTTCATCGAAATCGGTCCACGGGTTCGCCTCCAATCGCATTCGCAAGACAACACTTCGTTTCAACTCCGAAAAATCGAGATATTTCGGCCCACTGTGCACGTAGAGCGTTGCCACATCGATCGTTCGTTAGCTAACCCTTCTGCCAAGAAACACAATGCGGTTTCGTCAAAATCGGTACACGGGTTCGCGAGCAATAGCATTCGCAAGACAACATTTCGTTGCAACTCCGAAAAATAGCTATATCTCGGCCCACTGTGCACGGATCGTGTTGCCACATCGATCGTTCGCTAGTTCACCCTTTTCCGAAGAAACCGAAATTTGGTTCATCAAAATCGGTCCACGGGTTCTCGAGCATTAGCTTCAGCAAAATAAGAATTATTTTCTGAAAAAAATTAAAAAAAAAAGTATGTACCGAAAACATGCTCCAACTCCGAACACTGTGCACCGATTTCAAACATGTTGGAGAAAGATTTGTTGTCCACAACATGGACAAGCGAACAAAATTGGTTTCATCGAAATCGGTCCACGGGTTCGCCTCCAATCGCATTCGCAAGACAACACTTCGTTTCAACTCCGAAAAATCGAGATATTTCGGCCCACTGTGCACGTAGAGCGTTGCCACATCGATCGTTCGTTAGCTAACCCTTCTGCCAAGAAACACAATGCGGTTTCGTCAAAATCGGTACACGGGTTCGCGAGCAATAGCATTCGCAAGACAACATTTCGTTGCAACTCCGAAAAATAGCTATATCTCGGCCCACTGTGCACGGATCGTGTTGCCACATCGATCGTTCGCTAGTTCACCCTTTTCCGAAGAAACCGAAATTTGGTTCATCAAAATCGGTCCACGGGTTCTCGAGCATTAGCTTCAGCAAAATAAGAATTATTTTCTGAAAAAAATTAAAAAAAAAGTATGTACCGAAAACATGCTCCAACTCCGAACACTGTGCACCGATTTCAAACATGTTGGAGAGAGATTTGTTGTCCACAACATGGACAAGCGAACAAAATTGGTTTCATCGAAATCGGTCCACGGGTTCGCCTCCAATCGCATTCGCAAGACAACACTTCGTTTCAACTCCGAAAAATCGAGATATTTCGGCCCACTGTGCACGTAGAGCGTTGCCACATCGATCGTTCGTTAGCTAACCCTTCTGCCAAGAAACACAATGCGGTTTCGTCAAAATCGGTACACGGGTTCGCGAGCAATAGCATTCGCAAGACAACATTTCGTTGCAACTCCGAAAAATAGCTATATCTCGGCCCACTGTGCACGGATCGTGTTGCCACATCGATCGTTCGCTAGTTCACCCTTTTCCGAAGAAACCGAAATTTGGTTCATCAAAATCGGTCCACGGGTTCTCGAGCATTAGCTTCAGCAAAATAAGAATTATTTTCTGAAAAAAATTAAAAAAAAAAGTATGTACCGAAAACATGCTCCAACTCCGAACACTGTGCACCGATTTCAAACATGTTGGAGAGAGATTTGTTGTCCACAACATGGACAAGCGAACAAAATTGGTTTCATCGAAATCGGTCCACGGGTTCGCCTCCAATCGCATTCGCAAGACAACACTTCGTTTCAACTCCGAAAAATCGAGATATTTCGGCCCACTGTGCACGTAGAGCGTTGCCACATCGATCGTTCGTTAGCTAACCCTTCTGCCAAGAAACACAATGCGGTTTCGTCAAAATCGGTACACGGGTTCGCGAGCAATAGCATTCGCAAGACAACATTTCGTTGCAACTCCGAAAAATAGCTATATCTCGGCCCACTGTGCACGGATCGTGTTGCCACATCGATCGTTCGCTAGTTCACCCTTTTCCGAAGAAACCGAAATTTGGTTCATCAAAATCGGTCCACGGGTTCTCGAGCATTAGCTTCAGCAAAATAAGAATTATTTTCTGAAAAAAATTAAAAAAAAAGTATGTACCGAAAACATGCTCCAACTCCGAACACTGTGCACCGATTTCAAACATGTTGGAGAGAGATTTGTTGTCCACAACATGGACAAGCGAACAAAATTGGTTTCATCGAAATCGGTCCACGGGTTCGCCTCCAATCGCATTCGCAAGACAACACTTCGTTTCAACTCCGAAAAATCGAGATATTTCGGCCCACTGTGCACGTAGAGCGTTGCCACATCGATCGTTCGTTAGCTAACCCTTCTGCCAAGAAACACAATGCGGTTTCGTCAAAATCGGTACACGGGTTCGCGAGCAATAGCATTCGCAAGACAACATTTCGTTGCAACTCCGAAAAATAGCTATATCTCGGCCCACTGTGCACGGATCGTGTTGCCACATCGATCGTTCGCTAGTTCACCCTTTTCCGAAGAAACCGAAATTTGGTTCATCAAAATCGGTCCACGGGTTCTCGAGCATTAGCTTCAGCAAAATAAGAATTATTTTCTGAAAAAAATTAAAAAAAAAGTATGTACCGAAAACATGCTCCAACTCCGAACACTGTGCACCGATTTCAAACATGTTGGAGAGAGATTTGTTGTCCACAACATGGACAAGCGAACAAAATTGGTTTCATCGAAATCGGTCCACGGGTTCGCCTCCAATCGCATTCGCAAGACAACACTTCGTTTCAACTCCGAAAAATCGAGATATTTCGGCCCACTGTGCACGTAGAGCGTTGCCACATCGATCGTTCGTTAGCTAACCCTTCTGCCAAGAAACACAATGCGGTTTCGTCAAAATCGGTACACGGGTTCGCGAGCAATAGCATTCGCAAGACAACATTTCGTTGCAACTCCGAAAAATAGCTATATCTCGGCCCACTGTGCACGGATCGTGTTGCCACATCGATCGTTCGCTAGTTCACCCTTTTCCGAAGAAACCGAAATTTGGTTCATCAAAATCGGTCCACGGGTTCTCGAGCATTAGCTTCAGCAAAATAAGAATTATTTTCTGAAAAAAATTAAAAAAAAAAGTATGTACCGAAAACATGCTCCAACTCCGAACACTGTGCACCGATTTCAAACATGTTGGAGAGAGATTTGTTGTCCACAACATGGACAAGCGAACAAAATTGGTTTCATCGAAATCGGTCCACGGGTTCGCCTCCAATCGCATTCGCAAGACAACACTTCGTTTCAACTCCGAAAAATCGAGATATTTCGGCCCACTGTGCACGTAGAGCGTTGCCACATCGATCGTTCGTTAGCTAACCCTTCTGCCAAGAAACACAATGCGGTTTCGTCAAAATCGGTACACGGGTTCGCGAGCAATAGCATTCGCAAGACAACATTTCGTTGCAACTCCGAAAAATAGCTATATCTCGGCCCACTGTGCACGGATCGTGTTGCCACATCGATCGTTCGCTAGTTCACCCTTTTCCGAAGAAACCGAAATTTGGTTCATCAAAATCGGTCCACGGGTTCTCGAGCATTAGCTTCAGCAAAATAAGAATTATTTTCTGAAAAAAATTAAAAAAAAAAGTATGTACCGAAAACATGCTCCAACTCCGAACACTGTGCACCGATTTCAAACATGTTGGAGAGAGATTTGTTGTCCACAACATGGACAAGCGAACAAAATTGGTTTCATCGAAATCGGTCCACGGGTTCGCCTCCAATCGCATTCGCAAGACAACACTTCGTTTCAACTCCGAAAAATCGAGATATTTCGGCCCACTGTGCACGTAGAGCGTTGCCACATCGATCGTTCGTTAGCTAACCCTTCTGCCAAGAAACACAATGCGGTTTCGTCAAAATCGGTACACGGGTTCGCGAGCAATAGCATTCGCAAGACAACATTTCGTTGCAACTCCGAAAAATAGCTATATCTCGGCCCACTGTGCACGGATCGTGTTGCCACATCGATCGTTCGCTAGTTCACCCTTTTCCGAAGAAACCGAAATTTGGTTCATCAAAATCGGTCCACGGGTTCTCGAGCATTAGCTTCAGCAAAATAAGAATTATTTTCTGAAAAAAATTAAAAAAAAAAGTATGTACCGAAAACATGCTCCAACTCCGAACACTGTGCACCGATTTCAAACATGTTGGAGAGAGATTTGTTGTCCACAACATGGACAAGCGAACAAAATTGGTTTCATCGAAATCGGTCCACGGGTTCGCCTCCAATCGCATTCGCAAGACAACACTTCGTTTCAACTCCGAAAAATCGAGATATTTCGGCCCACTGTGCACGTAGAGCGTTGCCACATCGATCGTTCGTTAGCTAACCCTTCTGCCAAGAAACACAATGCGGTTTCGTCAAAATCGGTACACGGGTTCGCGAGCAATAGCATTCGCAAGACAACATTTCGTTGCAACTCCGAAAAATAGCTATATCTCGGCCCACTGTGCACGGATCGTGTTGCCACATCGATCGTTCGCTAGTTCACCCTTTTCCGAAGAAACCGAAATTTGGTTCATCAAAATCGGTCCACGGGTTCTCGAGCATTAGCTTCAGCAAAATAAGAATTATTTTCTGAAAAAAATTAAAAAAAAAAGTATGTACCGAAAACATGCTCCAACTCCGAACACTGTGCACCGATTTCAAACATGTTGGAGAGAGATTTGTTGTCCACAACATGGACAAGCGAACAAAATTGGTTTCATCGAAATCGGTCCACGGGTTCGCCTCCAATCGCATTCGCAAGACAACACTTCGTTTCAACTCCGAAAAATCGAGATATTTCGGCCCACTGTGCACGTAGAGCGTTGCCACATCGATCGTTCGTTAGCTAACCCTTCTGCCAAGAAACACAATGCGGTTTCGTCAAAATCGGTACACGGGTTCGCGAGCAATAGCATTCGCAAGACAACATTTCGTTGCAACTCCGAAAAATAGCTATATCTCGGCCCACTGTGCACGGATCGTGTTGCCACATCGATCGTTCGCTAGTTCACCCTTTTCCGAAGAAACCGAAATTTGGTTCATCAAAATCGGTCCACGGGTTCTCGAGCATTAGCTTCAGCAAAATAAGAATTATTTTCTGAAAAAAATTAAAAAAAAGTATGTACCGAAAACATGCTCCAACTCCGAACACTGTGCACCGATTTCAAACATGTTGGAGAGAGATTTGTTGTCCACAACATGGACAAGCGAACAAAATTGGTTTCATCGAAATCGGTCCACGGGTTCGCCTCCAATCGCATTCGCAAGACAACACTTCGTTTCAACTCCGAAAAATCGAGATATTTCGGCCCACTGTGCACGTAGAGCGTTGCCACATCGATCGTTCGTTAGCTAACCCTTCTGCCAAGAAACACAATGCGGTTTCGTCAAAATCGGTACACGGGTTCGCGAGCAATAGCATTCGCAAGACAACATTTCGTTGCAACTCCGAAAAATAGCTATATCTCGGCCCACTGTGCACGGATCGTGTTGCCACATCGATCGTTCGCTAGTTCACCCTTTTCCGAAGAAACCGAAATTTGGTTCATCAAAATCGGTCCACGGGTTCTCGAGCATTAGCTTCAGCAAAATAAGAATTATTTTCTGAAAAAAATTAAAAAAAAAGTATGTACCGAAAACATGCTCCAACTCCGAACACTGTGCACCGATTTCAAACATGTTGGAGAGAGATTTGTTGTCCACAACATGGACAAGCGAACAAAATTGGTTTCATCGAAATCGGTCCACGGGTTCGCCTCCAATCGCATTCGCAAGACAACACTTCGTTTCAACTCCGAAAAATCGAGATATTTCGGCCCACTGTGCACGTAGAGCGTTGCCACATCGATCGTTCGTTAGCTAACCCTTCTGCCAAGAAACACAATGCGGTTTCGTCAAAATCGGTACACGGGTTCGCGAGCAATAGCATTCGCAAGACAACATTTCGTTGCAACTCCGAAAAATAGCTATATCTCGGCCCACTGTGCACGGATCGTGTTGCCACATCGATCGTTCGCTAGTTCACCCTTTTCCGAAGAAACCGAAATTTGGTTCATCAAAATCGGTCCACGGGTTCTCGAGCATTAGCTTCAGCAAAATAAGAATTATTTTCTGAAAAAAATTAAAAAAAAAAGTATGTACCGAAAACATGCTCCAACTCCGAACACTGTACACCGATTTCAAACATGTTGGAGAGAGATTTGTTGTCCACAACATGGACAAGCGAACAAAATTGGTTTCATCGAAATCGGTCCACGGGTTCGCCTCCAATCGCATTCGCAAGACAACACTTCGTTTCAACTCCGAAAAATCGAGATATTTCGGCCCACTGTGCACGTAGAGCGTTGCCACATCGATCGTTCGTTAGCTAACCCTTCTGCCAAGAAACACAATGCGGTTTCGTCAAAATCGGTACACGGGTTCGCGAGCAATAGCATTCGCAAGACAACATTTCGTTGCAACTCCGAAAAATAGCTATATCTCGGCCTACTGTGCACGGATCGTGTTGCCACATCGATCGTTCGCTAGTTCACCCTTTTCCGAAGAAACCGAAATTTGGTTCATCAAAATCGGTCCACGGGTTCTCGAGCATTAGCTTCAGCAAAATAAGAATTATTTTCTGAAAAAAATTAAAAAAAAAGTATGTACCGAAAACATGCTCCAACTCCGAATACTGTGCACCGATTTCAAACATGTTGGAGAGAGATTTGTTGTCCACAACATGGACAAGCGAACAAAATTGGTTTCATCGAAATCGGTCCACGGGTTCGCCTCCAATCGCATTCGCAAGACAACACTTCGTTTCAACTCCGAAAAATCGAGATATTTCGGCCCACTGTGCACGTAGAGCGTTGCCACATCGATCGTTCGTTAGCTAACCCTTCTGCCAAGAAACACAATGCGGTTTCGTCAAAATCGGTACACGGGTTCGCGAGCAATAGCATTCGCAAGACAACATTTCGTTGCAACTCCGAAAAATAGCTATATCTCGGCCCACTGTGCACGGATCGTGTTGCCACATCGATCGTTCGCTAGTTCACCCTTTTCCGAAGAAACCGAAATTTGGTTCATCAAAATCGGTCCACGGGTTCTCGAGCATTAGCTTCAGCAAAATAAGAATTATTTTCTGAAAAAAATTAAAAAAAAAGTATGTACCGAAAACATGCTCCAACTCCGAACACTGTGCACCGATTTCAAACATGTTGGAGAGAGATTTGTTGTCCACAACATGGACAAGCGAACAAAATTGGTTTCATCGAAATCGGTCCACGGGTTCGCCTCCAATCGCATTCGCAAGACAACACTTCGTTTCAACTCCGAAAAATCGAGATATTTCGGCCCACTGTGCACGTAGAGCGTTGCCACATCGATCGTTCGTTAGCTAACCCTTCTGCCAAGAAACACAATGCGGTTTCGTCAAAATCGGTACACGGGTTCGCGAGCAATAGCATTCGCAAGACAACATTTCGTTGCAACTCCGAAAAATAGCTATATCTCGGCCCACTGTGCACGGATCGTGTTGCCACATCGATCGTTCGCTAGTTCACCCTTTTCCGAAGAAACCGAAATTTGGTTCATCAAAATCGGTCCACGGGTTCTCGAGCATTAGCTTCAGCAAAATAAGAATTATTTTCTGAAAAAAATTAAAAAAAAAAGTATGTACCGAAAACATGCTCCAACTCCGAACACTGTGCACCGATTTCAAACATGTTGGAGAGAGATTTGTTGTCCACAACATGGACAAGCGAACAAAATTGGTTTCATCGAAATCGGTCCACGGGTTCGCCTCCAATCGCATTCGCAAGACAACACTTCGTTTCAACTCCGAAAAATCGAGATATTTCGGCCCACTGTGCACGTAGAGCGTTGCCACATCGATCGTTCGTTAGCTAACCCTTCTGCCAAGAAACACAATGCGGTTTCGTCAAAATCGGTACACGGGTTCGCGAGCAATAGCATTCGCAAGACAACATTTCGTTGCAACTCCGAAAAATAGCTATATCTCGGCCCACTGTGCACGGATCGTGTTGCCACATCGATCGTTCGCTAGTTCACCCTTTTCCGAAGAAACCGAAATTTGGTTCATCAAAATCGGTCCACGGGTTCTCGAGCATTAGCTTCAGCAAAATAAGAATTATTTTCTGAAAAAAATTAAAAAAAAAAGTATGTACCGAAAACATGCTCCAACTCCGAACACTGTGCACCGATTTCAAACATGTTGGAGAAAGATTTGTTGTCCACAACATGGACAAGCGAACAAAATTGGTTTCATCGAAATCGGTCCACGGGTTCGCCTCCAATCGCATTCGCAAGACAACACTTCGTTTCAACTCCGAAAAATCGAGATATTTCGGCCCACTGTGCACGTAGAGCGTTGCCACATCGATCGTTCGTTAGCTAACCCTTCTGCCAAGAAACACAATGCGGTTTCGTCAAAATCGGTACACGGGTTCGCGAGCAATAGCATTCGCAAGACAACATTTCGTTGCAACTCCGAAAAATAGCTATATCTCGGCCCACTGTGCACGGATCGTGTTGCCACATCGATCGTTCGCTAGTTCACCCTTTTCCGAAGAAACCGAAATTTGGTTCATCAAAATCGGTCCACGGGTTCTCGAGCATTAGCTTCAGCAAAATAAGAATTATTTTCTGAAAAAAATTAAAAAAAAAAGTATGTACCGAAAACATGCTCCAACTCCGAACACTGTGCACCGATTTCAAACATGTTGGAGAGAGATTTGTTGTCCACAACATGGACAAGCGAACAAAATTGGTTTCATCGAAATCGGTCCACGGGTTCGCCTCCAATCGCATTCGCAAGACAACACTTCGTTTCAACTCCGAAAAATCGAGATATTTCGGCCCACTGTGCACGTAGAGCGTTGCCACATCGATCGTTCGTTAGCTAACCCTTCTGCCAAGAAACACAATGCGGTTTCGTCAAAATCGGTACACGGGTTCGCGAGCAATAGCATTCGCAAGACAACATTTCGTTGCAACTCCGAAAAATAGCTATATCTCGGCCCACTGTGCACGGATCGTGTTGCCACATCGATCGTTCGCTAGTTCACCCTTTTCCGAAGAAACCGAAATTTGGTTCATCAAAATCGGTCCACGGGTTCTCGAGCATTAGCTTCAGCAAAATAAGAATTATTTTCTGAAAAAAATTAAAAAAAAAAGTATGTACCGAAAACATGCTCCAACTCCGAACACTGTGCTCCGATTTCAAACATGTTGGAGAGAGATTTGTTGTCCACAACATGGACAAGCGAACAAAATTGGTTTCATCGAAATCGGTCCACGGGTTCGCCTCCAATCGCATTCGCAAGACAACACTTCGTTTCAACTCCGAAAAATCGAGATATTTCGGCCCACTGTGCACGTAGAGCGTTGCCACATCGATCGTTCGTTAGCTAACCCTTCTGCCAAGAAACACAATGCGGTTTCGTCAAAATCGGTACACGGGTTCGCGAGCAATAGCATTCGCAACTCCGAAAAATAGCTATATCTCGGCCCACTGTGCACGGATCGTGTTGCCACATCGATCGTTCGCTAGTTCACCCTTTTCCGAAGAAACCGAAATTTGGTTCATCAAAATCGGTCCACGGGTTCTCGAGCATTAGCTTCAGCAAAATAAGAATTATTTTCTGAAAAAAATTAAAAAAAAAGTATGTACAGAAAACATGCTCCAACTCCGAACACTGTGCACCGATTTCAAACATGTTGGAGAGAGATTTGTTGTCCACAACATGGACAAGCGAACAAAATTGGTTTCATCGAAATCGGTCCACGGGTTCGCCTCCAATCGCATTCGCAAGACAACACTTCGTTTCAACTCCGAAAAATCGAGATATTTCGGCCCACTGTGCACGTAGAGCGTTGCCACATCGATCGTTCGTTAGCTAACCCTTCTGCCAAGAAACACAATGCGGTTTCGTCAAAATCGGTACACGGGTTCGCGAGCAATAGCATTCGCAAGACAACATTTCGTTGCAACTCCGAAAAATAGCTATATCTCGGCCCACTGTGCACGGATCGTGTTGCCACATCGATCGTTCGCTAGTTCACCCTTTTCCGAAGAAACCGAAATTTGGTTCATCAAAATCGGTCCACGGGTTCTCGAGCATTAGCTTCAGCAAAATAAGAATTATTTTCTGAAAAAAATTAAAAAAAAAAGTATGTACCGAAAACATGCTCCAACTCCGAACACTGTGCACCGATTTCAAACATGTTGGAGAGAGATTTGTTGTCCACAACATGGACAAGCGAACAAAATCGGTTTCATCGAAATCGGTCCACGGGTTCGCCTCCAATCGCATTCGCAAGACAACACTTCGTTTCAACTCCGAAAAATCGAGATATTTCGGCCCACTGTGCACGTAGAGCGTTGCCACATCGATCGTTCGTTAGCTAACCCTTCTGCCAAGAAACACAATGCGGTTTCGTCAAAATCGGTACACGGGTTCGCGAGCAATAGCATTCGCAAGACAACATTTCGTTGCAACTCCGAAAAATAGCTATATCTCGGCCCACTGTGCACGGATCGTGTTGCCACATCGATCGTTCGCTAGTTCACCCTTTTCCGAAGAAACCGAAATTTGGTTCATCAAAATCGGTCCACGGGTTCTCGAGCATTAGCTTCAGCAAAATAAGAATTATTTTCTGAAAAAAATTAAAAAAAAAAGTATGTACCGAAAACATGCTCCAACTCCGAACACTGTGCACCGATTTCAAACATGTTGGAGAGAGATTTGTTGTCCACAACATGGACAAGCGAACCAAATTGGTTTCATCGAAATCGGAAATTTAGCTTCAGCAAAATAAGAATTATTTTCTGAAAAAAATTAAAAAAAAAAGTATGTACCGAAAACATGCTCCAACTCCGAACACTGTGCTCCGATTTCAAACATGTTGGAGAGAGATTTGTTGTCCACAACATGGACAAGCGAACAAAATTGGTTTAATCGAAATCGGTCCACGGGTTCGCCTCCAATCGCATTCGCAAGACAACACTTCGTTTCAACTCCGAAAAATCGAGATATTTCGGCCCACTGTGCACGTAGAGCGTTGCCACATCGATCGTTCGTTAGCTAACCCTTCTGCCAAGAAACACAATGCGGTTTCGTCAAAATCGGTACACGGGTTCGCGAGCAATAGCATTCGCAACTCCGAAAAATAGCTATATCTCGGCCCACTGTGCACGGATCGTGTTGCCACATCGATCGTTCGCTAGTTCACCCTTTTCCGAAGAAACCGAAATTTGGTTCATCAAAATCGGTCCACGGGTTCTCGAGCATTAGCTTCAGCAAAATAAGAATTATTTTCTGAAAAAAATTAAAAAAAAAGTATGTACAGAAAACATGCTCCAACTCCGAACACTGTGCACCGATTTCAAACATGTTGGAGAGAGATTTGTTGTCCACAACATGGACAAGCGAACAAAATTGGTTTCATCGAAATCGGTCCACGGGTTCGCCTCCAATCGCATTCGCAAGACAACACTTCGTTTCAACTCCGAAAAATCGAGATATTTCGGCCCACTGTGCACGTAGAGCGTTGCCACATCGATCGTTCGTTAGCTAACCCTTCTGCCAAGAAACACAATGCGGTTTCGTCAAAATCGGTACACGGGTTCGCGAGCAATAGCATTCGCAAGACAACATTTCGTTGCAACTCCGAAAAATAGCTATATCTCGGCCCACTGTGCACGGATCGTGTTGCCACATCGATCGTTCGCTAGTTCACCCTTTTCCGAAGAAACCGAAATTTGGTTCATCAAAATCGGTCCACGGGTTCTCGAGCATTAGCTTCAGCAAAATAAGAATTATTTTCTGAAAAAAATTAAAAAAAAAAGTATGTACCGAAAACATGCTCCAACTCCGAACACTGTGCACCGATTTCAAACATGTTGGAGAGAGATTTGTTGTCCACAACATGGACAAGCGAACAAAATCGGTTTCATCGAAATCGGTCCACGGGTTCGCCTCCAATCGCATTCGCAAGACAACACTTCGTTTCAACTCCGAAAAATCGAGATATTTCGGCCCACTGTGCACGTAGAGCGTTGCCACATCGATCGTTCGTTAGCTAACCCTTCTGCCAAGAAACACAATGCGGTTTCGTCAAAATCGGTACACGGGTTCGCGAGCAATAGCATTCGCAAGACAACATTTCGTTGCAACTCCGAAAAATAGCTATATCTCGGCCCACTGTGCACGGATCGTGTTGCCACATCGATCGTTCGCTAGTTCACCCTTTTCCGAAGAAACCGAAATTTGGTTCATCAAAATCGGTCCACGGGTTCTCGAGCATTAGCTTCAGCAAAATAAGAATTATTTTCTGAAAAAAATTAAAAAAAAAAGTATGTACCGAAAACATGCTCCAACTCCGAACACTGTGCACCGATTTCAAACATGTTGGAGAGAGATTTGTTGTCCACAACATGGACAAGCGAACCAAATTGGTTTCATCGAAATCGGTCCACGGGTTCGCCTCCAATCGCATTCGCAAGACAACACTTCGTTTCAACTCCGAAAAATCGAGATATTTCGGCCCACTGTGCACGTAGAGCGTTGCCACATCGATCGTTCGTTAGCTAACCCTTCTGCCAAGAAACACAATGCGGTTTCGTCAAAATCGGTACACGGGTTCGCGAGCAATAGCATTCGCAAGACAACATTTCGTTGCAACTCCGAAAAATAGCTATATCTCGGCCCACTGTGCACGGATCGTGTTGCCACATCGATCGTTCGCT
>CANDYM010000374.1:0-46116 GCA_947397865.1 Polietes domitor
ATTTCGTCCACTTTCAATTCCAACCGATCTGCAACCATAAGACACATTTAGGGCAAATTTGAACCTCCTAGCTCGTTTCGTTCGGAAGCTAGCGTGCTTTCAACATACAGACAGACAGACATGGCAATATCGTCTTCGAATTTTACCACGACTCAGAATATATATACTTTATGGGACCTCTGATGAATATTTTAAGGTGTTACAAACTGAATGACAAAGTGAATATACCCCCATCCTGCAGGTGGAGTGTATAAAAACGTATTCGTGGAATCCACATGAATCGAAAGTTGTAAAAGAAAATGTAAGACTGCATCTTCCAAATAAATATAATTTATTTGTATTTAATATATTTTTATAATTTGAAAAATATTTGCTATTTTAAAAGCCCGAATTCACTCTGGCTTAAGAAATTATCTTGTCATTGTCACTGTATAGAATTTTATAAAATTATAAAAATATGTGAAAAAAAATATTTACGGTTTCTTTTATAACTTTCGATCCCACGGATTTGCTTTTTGCAGTAGAAAGTAAGCACCTTGAGTTACTTCTAGCGAAAAAAAATAAAATCGAAGTTATCATTAGTTCTTTAAAAAATAATATATTACTTTTTTATTTGTGTTGTCAAGAAAAAACTCTACTTGTAATTAAATTATCTATCTATATATATATAAAAGAGTTGCGTTACTGACTGACTGACTTATCATTGACCAGCCCCCAGACCAAACGGCTGAAGCTAGGGTCATGAAATTTTCGAGGTAGTTCCCAAATTTGACTTAGACGTCGACTAAGAAAGGGTTTTACGAAATTCGTACTTTTAGGGGGTAAAATGGCCCAAAAAGGGATAAACATCGAACCTTCGTCCTGACTAAACGGCAGTAGCTAGAAACATGAAATTCTGTGTGTTCCTTGCACTGACCATGCAGACGAGCTACAAATAGGGATTTTTCGAAATTTGTACTTTTAAGGGAGTAAAGAGACAAAAAGGGATAAAAATGGTACCAATTTAAGAATTGCAGCTAGAATCGTGAAAATCGTTATTTACATTTCTCTGACAATGTAGACTTGCAATATAAATTGATTATTCGAAATTTGTACTTATAAGGGGTGAGCGGGACACAAAGGGATAAAAATTGTACCAACTAAAGTATTACAGCTAGAATCGTGAAATTTGGTATGTGAATTCCTCTGACCATGTAGAAGCGCAGTAAAATTGGATTTTTCGAAATTTGTACTTTTAAGGGACGAGCGGGATAAAAATGGTACAAATTTAAGTCTTGCAGCTATAGTCGCGAAATTTGGTGTGTAAACTCCTTTATCAACGTAGAAGCGCAATCTAAATAGTTTTTTTTTTTCGAAATTTGTACATATAAGGTATAAGGGTGAGCGGGATAAAAATAGTACCAACACAAGTATTGCAGATATAGTAGTGAAATTTGGTGTGTAAATTAATCTGACAACGTAGACTTGCAACATAAATGGATTTTTCGGAATTTGTACTTTTAAGAGGCGAGCGGGACAACAAGGGATAAAAATGGTACCAACTTAAGTATTACAGCTAGAATCGTGAATTTCGGTATGTAGCAGCTATAGTCGTGAATTTTGATGTGTAAATTCCTCGGACGTAGAAACGTTAATCTAAATGAATTTGTCGAAATTTATTCTTATAAATTTTGAGCGGGTTACAAATAGTACCAACTAAAATATAGTCGTGAAATTTGGTGCGTAAATTCCTCTGACAACGTAGACTTGCAACATAAATGGATTTTTTTTTGAAATTTGTACTTTTAAGGGACAAAAAAGGATATAAATGGTACCAACTTAAATATTACAGCTAGAATCGTGAAATTTTGTATGCAAATTCCTCGGGCAATGTAGAAGCGCCTTCAAAATGGATTTTTTCGAAATTTGTTATTATAAGGTGGTAATTTTTTGTTCAAAACTGGGTAGAAAGTCATAAAAATTATACATACGAAGGGATTACAGCTAAAATAGTGCAAATCGACAAGCACATTCCTTTGACTATACATGAGTGCTATATAATAGGAGGTTTCCAAATAACTATTTTAGATTTATCTATATACACCAAAAGAAAATCAAATAAATACTATCCAAAAACAGAGATGGATAAAACTAATAACAAATAACTGTCTTTTTCGCGTGCGAATTTATAAATCTATAAGAAAATCCCTTTAAAACGCATCTTCAAAATATCTTAAATATATCCAAAGTTATGGATTTCAGAAAAACAGTAGCCTTGCGCGGAAAATTCAGAATGGAACCAATATACTTCGTCCTGTATAGGCTTTATGATCAGCAACAAAACATAAAAAAACTGTATTTTTGTTTTGATCCGTTTTGCAGAGAATGCCACATGGAAATATTCTTCGGGGGCCTGTGAATTATGTACGTGTATTCTCTGGGTCACGGTAAAGGAATAAAGTAATACGAGTTACTTTGGCTTCGGCTTTTCGAAGTTCCTCCGTCACCCGCAATTGCTGGTGTGCACAGACTACAAAAGTGGTTCTTGTGTTCCAGTTTACTTAGACAAATCAAATCCTCATTTTGATAGTTTTGATAGCCGAAAAGAATCCATAGTTTTTGCAACATTTGCGATTACATTTTTATGAATGATATGCTTAAAGGAAATTTGCTTTGCTTATGAAATTTCTTTCTTAATTATAAAAATAAGACTTTATAATCAAGTCTTCATAATATATACAAATGTCACAACATCATGTTTCATATTAAACAACTCGTCACTATCATTGTCCATGGCAACATTTCACAGTTGCTGTTATGGTTGTTGTTACTGCTGACATTTGTTCAACAACAGCGAAAGCTGCAGCATCAGTGGCAACAGCATATAATAGCCCCAATCGGGTGTCGGTCGTTGCCATTATACTCCCATAGTTATTGACATTTATGTCTGAATGCATGTATATATGTCCGTGTGTCATCCAATAAATGGCTTCGAGTGTTCTTTGCCCTTTGTTCTCTCCTTACTCCCATACACATACACATGCACACACACATACATTCTTATCTTACGCTTTGTATGGATGCATGCGAGTGTAGGTGTTGGTTGCTATTCGCAACCAATTCTTCGTCGTATCTTATGGCTTCCACTTTCTAACACAAGAGGAAGTCCTTTGTACAGACACAATGCAGTTAGGCGGTTAGAGTTTCAATTTTAGCTGTACTTTTGGAATTTCAGGGAAAGCGGGAATCATATGTGTATTTCATGGGGGAGAAAGTTTTCTAAACAAACCTTTCACATGTACAACTTTTTGATCGCTATATACCCTATTCTTATGGGTGATTTCTAGACAGCGGATTAAATGTCGTCTTCACACAAAAGATTTTACTTATAAAACATTTTATTAAACCGATATAACCAATTTTATGTCAGTATATCTTGTATAACAATATGCATATTTTATATATTTGAGTATTAAAAATGGAAGTTGCATAAAAATCCGCTGTCTAGTGATTTCATTTTTGATTAGATATGAAAAATTATATCCTGCTTTGCAGTCAGTTTTGTGGGACAGCTTGACACCAATTCGGACAAAAGTACGAAATTAACCTTAAAATCAAATTTAAGTTTTGACACATTTCAGGAATTAAATTATACCCTCCACTAGGGTATGTGGTCTTTGCTTGTAAAAAAGAAACGAGTTAGACCCATAGTTTATTATACAGATCGGCTGGTAAGATCGGTTCAAATTTAAATATAGCCCCCTTACAAATGTCGTTCCCGATTTTCTTCGAATTTGGCACAACACCTTATAATCCAACTATAAACACCTGTGGCGATAGTTGATAAGATCGGATCAGATTTAGATATAGCTCCCAGACAAATGTTGCTCCCAATTCGTCTTTTTCAATCTAGAATCGAAGAAGAAGAAAACGGCAAATATTTTTGTGAATCATGTAGACCCTGTTTTAAGGGTGTTTTTACGCTTTTTCACAAAAGGATTGAGAAGCTAGAGGTTTAAAAAGTTCCACAACAATATTCCCCGTGATGTTTCAAGTAATATTGCTGAATACATCTTATACTCAAAATGTAAGGATCAGAAAGTCATCATAAGAATTCTCAAAAGGGGGACATATTGACGCGCCTCTAAAATGGCCTCCATTCGTAAATATTCAAAATGCCGATACACGTATATTCTCTTTTTGACCTCTCTATCAGAAGCCGTGCCATTTTCGTAAAAGTAAAATTTTGTTCCAAATTTTGCATAAAGACTGAATTTCTTTCTGCCGATTTTCCCCATTTGCAATTTCTTGATTCCAGCTACGGCCTAAATGTTTGTACAATTTTTATAGGAAAAGATTTGATATTGAAGATCTTATGTATTTCAGAGTGGAATATTTACACTTAATTTCATGATTTTAGATTAGGGCTTGGGGTCCCGGAAAAATTTGAACGGGAATTCACGAGAAAAAATTTTCAATTTCCCGGGAATACGGGAAATATTAAAAAATAATTTATTTATTTTGTTGCAATTTCTTGATTCCAGCTACGGCCTAAATGTTTGTACAATTTTTATAGGAAAAGATTTGATATTGAAGATCTAATGTATTTCAGAGTGGAATATTTACACTTAATTTCATGATTTTAGATTAGGGTTTGGGGTCCCGGAAAAATTTGAACGGGAATTCACGAGAAAAAATTTTCAATTTCCCGGGAATACGGGAAATATTAAAAGATAATTTATTTATTTTGTTGATCAATAATTTAATGTTATTATATAAATTGGAATTTTTAGATGTATTTCAAATTTATATATGTATTTACATTACTGACAATAATGAGTATTTATTGAGTATTTTTTTATATTATATTACTACAAATTATATTACTATATTCGCTAAATAGTCATTTTAAGCGAAACCCAGCTATGGGAATAAAAACTTTTTGTGAGGCTATTTGCAGGATCTTTATTGTGAAATAAAAATATCATGCCGATAATACTATGGCTTACATAATGTAAATTTTCTTGTTTTTCTAGAAGAATCGAGGTGAATATTTTCTTCAAGAACAATTTACTTTACATATGTAGCCAGAAAGAAATGGTCTAAAAATAGGAATACAATAAAAATTGTTCGCCTGGAAACTTTCAAGAGAAATCTAAAAGGAATATAAATATATGCTACCGTGTATTTAAATGGCCCTTTGTAAGAATTAATAATATTTTTAGTTTTTATGAATTTATTAAATTAATATTAATTTTTTTATGTTTCTATTTGAATATTCCCCCGTTTCTATAAAATATTTTTGTCTCCAGACGAATGAATATTCTAAATTAAATGCGTCATAACATTCTCCGTACATTAGTTATTTGTTTCCTTAATCGTTTTCAATTTTGAATCTTTTCAAGTTTATAATGAGAAAATGCAATTTATAATCGGAATATGTAAGTTCACGATGAGAGATGTAAATTCATAGTAGGAGCATGATAATTAATAATTAGCACTGTAAATTCGAAATGTGAATTCATATTGAGAAATATAAATTCATAATAAGAACATACAATCAATTTGTAAGAGATATATAAATACAAAATGAGAAAATCCAAATTGATAATGAGAAAATATAAATTCTTATTCAGGAATATATATTCATAAAATATAAATTCATAACCAGGAACTCTAGAATTTATAATCGAAGCTATGTATGTACGTTTTTCTATGGATATTTTCGTAGAAACACATATTTTATCAATGTTCTCATTATAAATTTACATTTTCTCAATATGATTTTATATTTTCTCATTATGAATTCATATTTTCTGAATATGAAAACGTATTTTCTGATTACAAACTTGTATATTTCATTATGAATTGGCATGTTCCTATTATGAATTAATTGTTCTCAATGAATTATGATTTATCTATCTCATTATGAATTAACATGTTCCTATTATAAATTTACATTACCCATTATGAATTTATATGTCCCTAATATGAATTTACATTTCTCAATATAAATTTGTATGTTCCGAATATAATCTAGAAATGGTGTAGAGTAAAATATTTTTAAAATGAAAAATAATTTGTAAAATATTTTGACAATAACATTCGTTTTTAATTTGTGTTATGACAGTATTGAAAAAAAAAACACACCTCTAAATAGTCAGAGCAATGTACACACCGAATTTCACTATTCTAATTGCAGCCATTTGGTTGGTACTTTTTTATCCCCTTTTGCTCCAATTTTTGCCTTAAAGTACAAATTTCGAATAAATCCTTTATGTTTTGCGTCTACATAGTAGAAATTTCTTGATTTTATTTTCAGCGGTTTAGTTGGCACCATTTTTGTCCCTCTTTTCCAATTATATACCTTAAAAGTATGAATTTTGAAAACTCCCTCTATTTTACATCTCTAGAGGTATGCACACACCCAATTTCATTATTCTAGCTGTTATCGTATCATTGGTACTATTTTTATCCCTTTTTGTCCCATGTCGCCCGCTAAAATTCAATTTTCAAGTGCATATAAAGCAGAAATTCTCAGAAAATAGCTAAAAATCTAAATATTAGGTGTATTCTTAGTCCTTTTTATGAGAATTTTTTTTAACTCTGGGCCGATTTCGCCCACTTTCAATCATTAAACATTTTACTGAAAATTTGAACCTCCTAGCTCATTTCGTTGGAAGCTAGTGTAATTTCAGTACGTTGTTTGTATTTCCAACCTATTTTAATTCCAAAAGTACAAATATTGAAAATCCTCACGTACATATTAACTTCATGATTCAACCAATTCTGCCGTAAAAATAAAAAAGTACGAATTTGGAAATATATTTTTCAAATTCGTCAAATTTCGTCATTCTATCTGTAGAAGTTGGTACCATTTGCTCTCATTTGTTCCCATTGTATCCCTTGACAGTACGAATTTGGTAACACCTTTTAATTTTCGTGTCTACGCAGTCAGGGGAATGTATACTCCAAATTCATTACTCTAGCTGAGGTCATTTTGTTTGTAAATTTGCTCCCCTTTTTTTCATTTTATGCCTAAAACTAATTTGGAAAAATCCTTTCATTTTACGTGTCTACGCAATCAGATGAATGTATACACCGCATTTCATTATTTTAGCTGCAGCCATTCGATTGGTATCACTTTGATCCCTCTATTCCCATGTTACCCCTTAAAAGTACGAATTTGGAAAAAATACACAAATAATTTATTTACTTACTTAGGGGTACACACCGAATTTCGTGTACCTTGCTCTTGTAGTTTGATAAGTACCATTTTTATCCCTTTTTGCCACATTTCACACTCTACGAATAAGAATCACTTTATGGAGTACGTTTTTGTTATAGGGGGAATGCGGACAGCCAATATAAAGTAAGTACAAGCAGACATATTGAAAAAACATGCTTAAATACTGTAAAATATTAGGATTTATTATGGATATTTTCTTGTGAGTGAAGAATTCTACCCTTTTGACCGATTTCGCTCAATTGCAATCCCAACCGATCTACGACTATAAGAAGTATTTATGGCTCCTTTCGTTTAGATGCCAGCGTGCTTTCAACAGACGGACGGACATAGATCGTCTTAAAATCAAGAATAGATCATCGATATATCAAGGTGTTACAAACGGAATGACAAAGTTAGTATACCCCCATCCTGAAGTTGGAGGGAATACAAATTTGATGATCCATATAATATTAATAGTCCTGTTCTATATATAAATATACAAATTCAAGTGTAATCAAAATGTGAACATGAGGCAGCAACCTTCAAAAACGTGCCGTAAATATTTTGTGTATTGTCAGTCGTTATTAGGTAAAACGAATTTCCCTCAAGCCCGAAACTTTTACTTTCACTTTTTGGTGGTTTGATGTTAAAGCAGAAATTCTCAAAAATATCTAAAATAATCTACATATTAGAGGGTATTTTTAGTAAAATTCTTTTAATTTGCTTTATTGTGCAGTTTTTGATATTGAATTCCCAAAGACAAAGAAAATATAATAAGAAACCATATACATTATACGCCACCCTGTATTTACATTTCAAATAATAATAATGGGTATAATGTCAACAATTTGGTTTGTAGTTTTTATATTAAAAACAAATACAAATAAGAACCCAAATTCCTCTCTATAATGATAGTAATTTCCATTTATCGTAGTCACATATATTTCCTTTCCAGCACATTTAACATTGTTCTATAATTCATCATACTTAAACAAAAGTTATTTAAACTTAAACAAAAAGTTATGTTTCTGCTTCAAATGAAACACAAATTCCCACTGACATACTGACTATAGTTTACACAGTGTCAATTCCAAAATTTCTTGTGAAACCACATCCTAAAACACAAATCATTGGCCCCCATTACAACAATATTTTTTCAACATTAATTAATTACATGGAAACACATACGTTAGTATTTTCAAATTTGTGTGAAATTGTTTCAGCAGGGAATGAAAAATGACCATGTCAGAAAATTTTTCTTGTGAAATCCAGCGAGAGAAACCCTAAACGCAGTGCAACACCGCTGATGTCGTGTTTGAAGAAGTGCACTACATTTTTAGAGAATTTCTCTGCAACTCACTATGAAAGGATATGTGTAATATTAAGCTGGGTCTACGAAATTATTTCCAGTCATGTTTATAGCCTACACCACTGGGTATAATGTCTTTGTGCATTTGTTTGTAACACCCAAAAGGAAGCGAGATAGACCCATCGTTTATTATACATATCGGCTAGAACCACTTTCTGTGTCGATTTAGCAATGTCCTTCTGTCCATATATTGTTGTAATCAAAGTACAGCTCACAATTATTGTTCGATCCTAACAAAAATTGGCAAAAGTAAGTTTTGCGAGTCAAGGACGTGCGCTATTTAATTTGAGACAAATCGGTTCAGCTTTAGATAAAGTAGAGATGGGCGCCACTCACGTGAATTGCGTGAATCACGTGATTCACGCGTGAATCACGCGTGAACGTGAGCAAAATTTATTTTACTCACGTGAGCGTGCGTGAACGTGAGCAACGAAAAAATTTTCGTGCGTGAATGTGCGTGAGTCTAATTTCTGCGTGAATCACGTGATTTTTTCGTGAGTCGCACATATTTATTAATTCTTTTATTTTCATTTAATTTCGTTTAAAAATGTGAAATTTTCCATTCAAAATAAAAGCCATAGACATAATTATTTCTAAAACAGATTGCTTCAGTGTAGGTATAATATCTATTTTTTCTACTATTTAAGTTAGCATTCCCTGCACCAACACTAAGCACTGAATTTATATCCTTAGTGTTAATTCAATTAAAAAAACACTCAACTGGTATATGCTGTGTTTTCTACTTGGATTTTATGTCAGTGTCCGATTTCTAACTTATTTTGCGTTAAACTGTACGGTGTGGTAGTGTGGTATACACTGTAATATTGTATACTATTTTAAAAATATGAATTTAAATCAAACATCGCAAACGTAGAGTGTTTTAAATAATTAAATTAAATAATTTTCGGATTTGCGGGGCGTTACTCATTTCGATTTAAAATGTATATCATTGTGGAAATTGTTTGCGTGATTTACGTGAATCACGTGATTCACGCGTGAATCACGCGTGATCGTGAGCAAAATTTATTTTACTCACGTGAGCGTGCGTGAACGTGAGTAATGAAAAAATCTTCGTGCGTGAACGTGCGTGATTCAATTTTTTTCCTTCGTGAGCGTGCGTGAACGTGAGCCAATAATCACTCACGCGCACATCTCTAAGATAAAGCTCCCATAAAAATGTCGCTCCAGATTTGGCTTTCCCGCTCTAAAAACCACATATTTCTTCAAATTTAGCACAACACCTAATAATCGAACTACAAACGTTTGTAGTGAAAGTGGGTAGTGATCGGTTCAGATTTAGCTATAGCCCACATCCACATGTAGCACCAGATTTGACTTTTTCCTCTATAGATACCACATATTTAACCCGATTTTCTTTAAAATTAGAACAACTTCTTATTACACAGTGTAACACTATGTGATAAAGACCCATGTCTACCAGTTTTGCACAAAGTCATACACTTTTTATGGACCCCAAAGATTTGGGGCCTCGGTGTAATTTTTGCAAAAAGTGGTCATTTTCTCAGGCTTATTCGTGGAAAAAATTACAAAAAACTTAAAAAAATGATTTTTAAACATTTTCCCTGTTCTGGTCCATAGGTAGCAAACCGTTCAAAATTCAAGGAAACAATCAACTAAAAAAATTACTTAAGATCTCAGTAAACAACTTTGTAGAACCTATAAACTTCTTAGGAATGAATCTTAACACTGTTTAGGTAGGAAACATATATCTTGCAGGACTGTTTCTGTTAATGGTCAGTCCGACTACAGTGCGTATGAGTGATATTAGCCTTAATCAACAGCACTTATACGCTACCTACACACACCAGAGCCTAGAAGATTTGTTCGACGACATTTGCGATTTTGAACTGGAAGATGAAGTTTTTCTGATTTCATAATTTTTATTCTTTATGGCAAGAGCTACAACTTTGCCTCAGAGAGCAAATCAAAATTACAAACGGTTTGCAAGATATTGCAAATTTCGCTCCCAATATGACTTCTTCCTTTCTAGACACCACAAACTTTAAGCGATGTTCGTTAAAGTTTTTATATTATATTTTACCTAGAAACAAGTGAAAGTGGTCCTCCCCGATTTCACTTTTTTAGCGAATTGCATTGCAATGGGGTAGAAAGTGAAGCCATTTTTTGGCGACCCATCCTAACGTATAGAGACGTAGAGAGTATATAAGGAAACACTTATATGTACAGTGTACACATAAGTATCATACTGTGTAGGTGTGTGTGCGTGATCTAGTAATAGATTATGTTATTATATATTTGTGTCAGTGCTGCTGGCAATGTGGGGGATTTGGGAAACAATAAGAATTGGAAATAATTTAGATGTTGCTTATGGATCTCATCACTATAAAGTAATTGTCAATATAGTACTTACGACTCTGAGTAACAATGCACCATAAATATATTCCAAGAACGCCGGTCAAATGTATGTCGTGATTTACATCAGTTTTGTAGAGAGAAAGGAAATCAAAACGTGCCAAATTTGAAAAAAAAATCGTTTAGATATCTTATAGAACGGAAAAACCAAATCGGGGAGACGTTTATAAAAAAGATAAAAAAACAAGTAAGTAAGCGTCCGTCTCTCCTTCAATGCGTTACACTTTTTACTGTCACTTCTGGAAATGGGTCACTTCTTTCTATACACCAATCCATATCTCCCATTGTTCGACATACTCGCATGACAGGGGAATGTTGCACGTCTTTTGTTGCACAATCGCGATAAGAGTTACTGCGTGTCAATTTTATGAATGAACGTCGTTACTGATGCCTGCTGCGTAATCTTCGCGCGACTGATGAGTCCTTCATTGTATGTGGGTAATTATCACAAGTGGCCCGTTGACACCGCGATGTGAACAAGCTGAAAAGGGAGCAGCAGTAAGGCTAGCAAATTACTTAAATTGAACTGTGAGTTAGTGGCAACATGGGGTCGAAGGAATATTAAAAAACACGTTACGACATAGCAGAAAACGTTACTAAATTAAGTTTATCAATAGCAAACATGTAATGAAAGGCTAAAGTCTGGTGGGGCCGACTACTGAGAACCTACACTGTCTCCTTAGTCCTAAACCCAGGTATTTTAATATAGGTTAGAATCTTTTATATAACCAAAGAGTCTATATTTGAGGCTAAAAAGACTGTTTATCATATTCTAAACACGCTTTTATTTCCGAATTTGTATTCGTCTGTTTATTTTCCATCACGAACACAAATAAATAATTTTATTAGGTGCGAATGCCACTAATAAATATCAACACATAATACATACATACATATAAAATGGGGCTATAAACAACAAAGACGTATGCACACATATTTACAAGCACTCACATATAGTGATGTCAAACCGAAACCCCGGTTATTTCAAATCGACGATTTTGAATAACCGGTAAACAGAGGATTTTTATTCACAATCTTCAGTCGTGAAAGATTATACTAGAACAACAGTTTATTTAAATTGTGATTTTAATAACATTCATTATTTGTTGAGTTAAGAAATAGCTATTTATTAACATATTGCTATCGCTGCTTGTCGCCCGTCTTAAAGAAAAACAGACGAACCGAATTTTGTTATTTCAAGTATGTTCTGTATTAAGACTTCCAAGGATGAGAATACCTACTACTATCTAGAATATGAAGGAACATAACCGCATGATGACTTTTTATTTGTGTGTATACTCGAATTAATCGGAAACGGGTTTTGGAAAATCCAATGTTTCGAAGTCAGTAGTCGTAAAATTGTATAAACATATTATGTAAATATATATGAGTGTGTAATTAGTTAGCACAGCAGCGGGAACGAGTTTATCACAAGAACATAAAAAGCATACAAAAAAGAAGTAAAGTTTGGACGCCTAGCTCCTTTGTTTATATGCTATCGTGCTTTCAACAGTCGGGCGAACGGACATGGGCAGTAGATCGTCTTAGAATTGTATGAACTGTGCACGACATAATTGTACTCCAAGCATAATTGGCTCCAAGCTCCTATATAACACACTTCTTAAATAAAACTATGCTACAAAAAATTAGCCGAAGGGCGAACACGAAAACGAACAGAAAATGGACCGATCTGATTGAAATTTTCACAGTATGTTCATGCTGAACCGGTGGTGAAAATAGGCTATATAAATTTTTGATATTGTCAGTGGGCGTGGCACCTCCCATACAAAGCTAAATTCTATTATCGAATATATTCTGTTCTATGACAGCTACAATACTGAAATTTTGTGTAAGTGCATCTAGTATAAACGTGCGTAGTTCTGCCAAAAATGGGCGGTATTGGAGAAGTGGGCGTGGCACCTCCCATACGAAGTTACAACCTATTATTGAATATTGTCAGTTCTATGACACCCAGAGTGCAGTAATTTTGTGTAAGTGCATCTAGCATCAATATGCGTAGTTCTGCCAAAAATGGACGGTATTGGAAAAGTGGGCGTGGTACCTCTCATATGAAGTTAAAACCCATTTTCGAATATTGTCAGATCTATGACACCTAGAGTGCTGTAACTGTGTGTAAGTGCATCTAGAATCAATTTGCGTAGGTGTGCCAAAAATGGGCGGTATTGGAAAAGTGGGCGTGGCACCTCTCATACGAAGTTAAAACCCATTTTCGAATATTGTCAGTTCTATGACACCTAGAGTGCTGAAATTTTGTGTAAGTGCATCTAGCATCAATGTGCGTAGGTGTGCCAAAAATGGGCGGTATTGGAAAAGTGGGCGTGGCACCTCCCTTACGAAGTTAAAACCCATTTTCGAATATATTTCGAATTTTGTGTGAGTGCATGTAGCATCATTGTGAGTAACCGTGCCAAAAAATGGGCGGTATTGGAAAAGTGAGTGTAGCACCCCCATACGAAGTTAAAACATATTATCGAATATGGTCAGTTCTATGACACCTAGGGTGCTGAAATTTTGTGTGAGTTGATCCAGTGTAAACAGTTGTGCAAAGATGGGCGTGAACCTTCCCATATGACACTAAAACCGATTTTAGAGTATATTTGACAACGAGATGGGCGGAAAGTGACCCGTGACCCTTCCCATACGAAATCCAATCCTGTTTTTGAGTATATTCGACACCGCTATGCCTATATTGTTATGTGAGTTAATTTAGTTCTAACCTGGTTAGACAATAAACAAATGGGAGGGATTTGATTTGAATTTTTAAATTACACGTTTTCTGTTGATTTTCTTATCACAATAGTATTATATTCTGTTTATTTTGTACTAGCCAGCGTTTTTATAAAGAAGAAATGTCAATATGTAAACGATCTATTGGTAAAAGTAGAAGATATGACACTCATTGTAGACGCAAAATAATTAGAAATATTTTTTTGGAATTATTGTTTAAATACCGCTAAAAGCTCTTTACAAATTAGAATAAATAATATATTTTAGTAAGTAATAACCGGTAACATTTATCCATAGATTTCCTTCCCTAGACCTTCTAGGATTGCCGCTACGATAAAATAAATCGAAATATTTGGGTTTCTAAGTTGTAAAACATTTAAAAAATCAAGTTTTTGTTAATCTTTTACATCTACAAAGAGGGTGAAAACTTTTACATTTATCCATAGATCTCATATATAGATGCTCAGAGCTGTTAAAAAATAAAAAATATATTTTTTCAATTACTTTATTTTTTTATGGGTTGCCATTAAAAACGTTTTTTAAATATATTTTTTCTTATTTAGGGACTTTTTCTAAACCATAGTTTTTATGTGAAAGTGATATTAGCAAAATTTATAGCCACCATTATTTCCTTTAATATGACATATAAAAAGGGTGTGTTAATTAAGTTAACAATTTCAAAAAAAAATCCATAAACATTTTTTACAAAACTGACACAGGCGGCTGCGCTCACATATTCAGACACGTTATTAAAAAGCACAAATGTAAGCAAAAATAATTTAGTTAGCAAAGACTGGTTGTGCGGACAAGTTACTGCCGTTTATACGTTATATTCATAAATGTAATTATTATCATAGAATATTTGTTAAGTGTTTTTGTATATTTAATGTTAAAAGTGTTTGTTTTTATAGTGACACCCCTGAAGATGATTGACGAAGTCAATCGAAATATTGGAAATTTTTAAATAAAAATTAATAAAAACATAACATCGTTGTTTTTTAAATTACATAACTTCAAGCCGGACAAAAAACACCTACACACCATTTATTAAAAGGTCAACTATACAAAATCCATATTTTCTTTTGATTTTATGAATCAATATTCCTCGATCGGACACAAATTTTTTTTATTGTCAATATTAGAGAAGGAAAATATCCGCAAAGTGGTATATTAGCAAGCTGCGGAAAATTTTCGAAGAAATTGATCTATGTCTTTGAAATTGGCTACACATCTCTGATATTATTAAAATGAGCGTTGGTACAGCAGAAGTATTGCTGAGTAACTATACCTGCATATAGACATACTTACATATGCAGCTCAATGAGACGCTTGTAAGATGGCATGTGTACTTTATTACTTGGTGCGATTTTTTAAACGCAAATTCGGCAAGTGAGTTGTGCTGCTCGTTCGTTTGTGAGAATCATCTCCTTATAGAGGCCGGGTTTGATGTTGAAAAGTCGCTGCGAAGCCACCTGAACGAAACCTTTAGACAGGGTGGAAATCATGATAGTGGTAGTCTGCAGCCAAGTAATAAATGTCACCATGCCATTTGTAAATAAATTTGCATTCTATTAAATATAGATGCAAAATGGTCTTGAGCCAGGACAATATCCCAGTTCAAATCATTATATATTAATATTAATAAAGTTTTTGTTAAAATCCGCCCATAACCACATCTACCACCTTTATAGCATACAGTCCTCTACAATAGAATATACAATTATATAATGTATTTTGTAATTACTTAATTAGTACACACTATAAGCCTTCTTTTTTGGTAGTTGGCAAATGCCCTTCTTATTAAATTTTATACCCTCCACCTTCAGGATGGGGCTATACTAACTTTGCCATTCCGTTTGTAACACCTTGAAATATCGACCTGAGACCCTATAAAGTATATATATTCTTGACCGCCATAAAATTATAAGACGATCTAGCCCTATCCGTCTGTTCAAGCACGAAAGAAGTTAGGAGGTCCAAATTTTGCACAAATAAGTCTTATAGTCGTAGATCGGTTGGGATTGAAACTGGGCGATATAATATTTTAGAGTATTTAAGCATATTTATACACTCCACGAGAGTATTATGTCTTTATGCATTTGTTTGTAACTCCCAAAAGGAAACGAGTTAGGCCCATCGTTTATTATGCAGATCGGCTTTGAATCACTTTCTGAGTCGATTTTAGCAATGTCCGTCTGTCCATCTATTGTTGTAATCGAATTACAGGTCGCAATTATAGTCCGATCTTAACCAAAATTGACACAACTAAGTTTTGTGGATCAAGGACGAACGCTGTTTAATTTGAGGCAAATCGGTTCAGATTTAGATATAGCCCCCATACAAATGTCGCTCCCGATTTGACATTTTCCGCTCTAGAAACCACATATTGAACTCGATTTTCTTTAAATTTGGCACAACATCTTATAATCCAATTAGAAACACCAATGCAGAAATTGGTTGAGATCGGTTCAGATTTAGATATAGCCACCATACAAATGCATCTCCCGATTTGACATTTTCCGCTCTAGAAACCACATATTGTACCCAATTTTCTTTAAATGTGGGACAACAGTTTATAATCCAACTATGAACACCTATACAGAAATTGGGTAAGATCGGTTCAGATTTAGAAATAGTCCCCATACAAATAACGCTCCCGATTTGACATTTTCCGCTCTAGAAACCACATATTGTACTCGATTTTATTTAAATTTGGCATAACATCTTATAATCCAACTAGAAACACCTATATAGAAATTGGGTAAGATCGGTTCACATTTAGATATAGTCCCCATACAAATGTCGCTCCCGATTTGACATTTTCCGCTCTAGAACCCACATATTGTACCCGCTTTTCTTTAAATTTGGCACAACATCTTATAATCCAACTAGAAAGACCTATGCATAAATTGGGTAAGATCGGTTCAGATTTAGATATAGACCCCATACAAATGTCGCTCACGATTTGACTTTTGCGCTCTAGAAACCACATATTGTATCCGCTTTTCTTTAAATTTTGGACCACATCTTATAATCCAACTAGAAACACCTATTCATAAATTGGGTAAGATCGGTTCAGATTTAGATATAGACCCCATACAAATGTCCCTCACGATTTTACATTTTCCGCTCTAGAAACCACACCCGCTTTTCTTTAAATTTTGGGCAACATCTTATAATGCAACTAGAAACACCTATACATAAATTGGGCAAGATCGGTTCAGATTTAGATATAGCCCCCATACAAATGTCGCTCCCTATTTGAATTTTGCCGCTTTAAAAGCCACATATTGTACTCGATTTTCTTTAAAATTGGTACAACATCTTATAATCCAACTAAAAGCTCTTACGGTGAAAGTGGGTAAGATCGGTTCAGATTTAAATATAGCCCAAATACAAATGTTGCTCTCAAAAGTTTAACCGATATTTATATTTCACCTATTTCGTTCCAGGTTCAATATATCCTCATACAAATGTCCTTTCCGATTTAACATTTTTTGTCAAACACATACATTTACAGGATACAAAAAACCTTCCCGTTTTCACCGAATTGAATTGTATTCGGATAGAAAGTGGAGTGTATCATAGAGTCGGCCCCGCACGACTTTAGCCTTTCCTTACTTGTTTTTCAATATGTCTGCTTGTATTTACTTGTTATGGGGTATGCGCATTCCTCCGATAACAATTAATTAGATACATCATATAAAGAGATTTTAGATAGCCGCACTCTTGAGGGGTTAAAATTGGAAAAAGGGGATAAAAATGGTACCAAACAAATGGTCGCAGCTAGAATCATGGAAATCGGTGTATACATTCCTCTGACTGTATAGACACGCAAAATAAAAATATTTTTCCAAATTCGTACTTTTACGACAAAATTGGTTGAATTATGAAGTTAAGTTATTTTGCACTATGTACGTACGATAATGGTTTTTCAAAATGTGTACTTTTGGAATTAAAGTAGAATGAAAATACAACCAACTGTAGCACCCACTATCTACCAATATTTATGGTATTTAAGCTTTTTTTGAATATATATATATATATAAGAATATTTATTTTTTGAGTTGACTTCAAGTATTACTTCGATATATATAGTGTAAAGGTATTTGTAGCCTTTCCTTGTAAACGTGGTTAGAAATAATAAAAATATAATTTATTTATATAATTATATTTTCAATATTTGTATTTGTTTTGGTTGGGCTATATTAAAAATATATATTTCACACGAAAATCCACATCCTCTGTGGAATGCAATCCATTTTGGAGGGTATATAAAGTTCGGCCCGGCCGAACATAACGCCTTTTTTATTTGTCTAGTTTATTCATGTCTTGCTTTTTAAGAGGCAAAAGTTGAATTGTAGTCCTTTTAAGGGACAACAGGATGAGGAAATGAAAAATTAAAAATGCCAATTAACTCAATTTTTGTAAAAGTCAAGACATCGAGATTATAGTTTTATACTGGAGAAAATTAAACATACTGAATTTGAGAAGAAGGACAAAATTACCTTTTTTAGAAAAAAAAAACGCTTCAAAATCTATTGTTATCCATGAACGAAAGTGGAAATTCCAGCACTATACATGGTGCCGGATATGTATGCCAATAAATTAGCCTCTGTAATGTTAAACTTATGTCCACCAGCTTTTACGCATTTATCCGCCTTCTATCAAACACTTTGTGCTATTTTACACATCCACTGGTGTACTCTGACTGGCGGTCGTGCACGAACCAAGCCCAAACAAATAAAAGCTAATCAGAAACACACGTTTTCGCCAATAAAACATTAAATCGAAGAAACAAAATAATCCCACCACCAGCCAATGCCAGGCGACGAAGTATTGACATGACTCTTTCAATATGGTAATAAATATTAAAATGGAATAAATAAAACGAGAAATAATCCACAACGAATGCAGTTCCACATAAACCTGAGCGAAATAAACTCAACACGTTCGCCGACGATGCCGATGTTGACAATAAAAACATAAAATTCCTTCCTTCTGCACTGGAATACAAAAGAAAAAAAAACTCGAGCTTTTGTGTTAGCAGACAAGCTGGGGAAATTGTATTTGAATTATGGCCAGGGGGTGGTAGGTGGGTAGGTAATTGTTAACGAGCGTCTGAGGCAAAAAAAGAAAACAGAAAGAAAAAACCCGAATAAAGGACATACAAAAAACGTATGTGTGCGCGTTAAGCTCTTCTAAGCAAATAAATTGAAATCTTCTGGTTGAATATAAACGCATAATAAAACGACAGAATTTTTATGTTTATACAAACTTGAACGGGTTGTTAAGAGCACTGCCATAACTGGTATTTACATACATACACAGACGTGTTTATACCGACGAGTAGGTATGTACCCCCACCCCCAAAACAAACAGACTCGGTTAAATTGCCATCTTCAGCAACCTGATATTGCACACTGGGCCAGGGCACTATGGCTAATGCAATATGAAATGGAAACGTAAAGAAATTTATGGACTTTTAAGAGGAAAACAAACTAATATTATTTAAATATTAAAAAAAATATGATTTGAATTAATTAAAATTCCACAGGAGATCCGGAGACAGCTTCTCAGAAATTGGGATATAACGACTTTACTGGCCCCTCCTTTCATAATCTAAGCCCTGGAGCTACAAGTCAGATGACTGATCACACGAGATATCAGCATCCTTCTACTCCGTCTGGGGGCCCTATGTTTGGCATCATCCTGGCCAAGGCGTTTGCCATGGTTGTTGCTTCCAAGTATTGTCTGAGATTCATGCGCGATATACAGTATGTCTCTCCATCTGTAACTCAGTCTGTCTGTCCATCGATTTGTGTAATCAAAGTACAGGTCGCAATTGTTATCCGATCCCAACAAAACATAGCACAAGTGACTTCAGCCATATAGTCGGCCAGCGGGCCTTCAGCCTATCCTTAATTGTTTTTGATCTGAAAACTTTCGAAAAATTCACTTTAATCAATTGCGGAACCACTGTACCTTTCAACCTCCACATTCGGCACCGAGCACAGACAAACCCATTAAAACTTATGATACACACACGGCCACCCAGCCACTTGCACCAACAATCAGTTTTGTTATCATAAAAATCGTTAGAAAAAATCTTGAAAAAAATGTTATCTTGATTTGTTTTTTTTTCTACAAAAACACACACTCACCCATACAAACAACGACAGTCATTCAAGTGTAGCCATAAAAAATATTAAAATAAATATTATTTTGCGAATACAAGAACCGCAATCTGGAGTATGTCTTGTGTGGACAAACCGCAAATATTGGCTCCAGATTGAGTTAAAGAAACACACATTGGAGCAAATATAACACTTACATTCCAGACGTTCTTAATATCGTTTGTGACATATTATTGTAATGAACAATTGAGACAGATAAGAACAGGTATCTTAAAGCAAACAAATTAGCAAGTCTAGGAGAATTCCTTTTAACATCATTTGATTTTTTGAGAGCCTAAAGTGAAACGCCGCATAGTGGTTCAGAATCAAATTCCATCGGCCAAAATACAATAACATTTAATGTGGTAAATATTTTTGAATTCTGTAAAAAACTGAAATTAGCCGAGTATTATTTTGAGATAGTAAAATTAATAATGTGACAATATTTTAGAAATTAACCCAAAGTTGACTACTTCTCGTATATTTCGATTTTAAAGAAAATTTTATATATTTTGGAGTAATTATAGTAACAGCGTCCTATAGTGCAACTGGGCGAAATCGGTCAAATGAAAAAAAAATCCCTCACAAGGTCTGAAAATACCCCTAATAATCCTTAATGTCTATCTGCCTGAACGAACGAAATGAGCCAGTATGTTAAAATTTTCTCTAAATATGTCTTATGGTTGCAAATCGGTTGGGATTGAAAGTCAGCGAAATCGGCCCATAGGGAAACATGTTTCCCTAACAAGGACTGAAAATACCCCCTAATATTTAGACTATTTAATAATTTTTCTTTTAATTTCTTCTTTATATGCAATTTGCTGCGTACATTCCTCTTGTAGCGTGGAAGTATCAAAAATTAAATAAAAGTTTTAGCGGGTGAAACGGTACAAAAAGGGATAAAAATGGTACCAATGCTACGACAACAGCTAGAATTATGAAATTCGGCGTATACTTCCCTCGAATTGCTTAGACACGTAGAAGAGAGGAATTTTTGAAATTCGTACATTTGGGTCAAAAAGGGATACAAATGGTTCCGATGATACGACATTGTAGGCATGCCTCAAATTGCTGAGACACGTAAAATAGAGGCATTTTTTGAAATTCGGGTTTTTGGGACAAAAAGGGATAAAAATAGTACCAAAGATACGACAACAGCTAGAATCATGGATTTCGATGTGTACAGCCCCCTAATTGCGCAGACACGTAATTAGAGGGAAAATCGTACTTTTAAGGGATACAAAAGTTAAAAGTACCAACCAAACCGCAAAAGTTTAAATTATAAAATTCGGTGAATAATGCCTGTATGGAATGCGAAACATAAAGAAAACCTTCGAATGTACATTGGTCTCACTGCACAGACACGAAAAATAAAGATATATTTTGTCATTCGTATCTTTAGGATCAAAATGGGTTGAAAGCGGCTAGAATAGTGAAATAAAGTGTTTACACTCGACTGACTGCGTAGACTCGAAAAAAGAAGAGTTTTCCAAATTCTTATTGTTAGGACCAAAATGAAACAAGAAGGAAAGGCTAAAGTAGGGCGGGGCCGACTCTATGATACACTCCACTTTCTATCCGAATACAATTCAATTCGGTGAAAAAGTGAAAACGGGAAGGTTTTTTTGTATCCTGTAAATGTATGTGTTTGACAAAAAATGTTAAATCGGAAAGGACATTTGTATGGGGGTATATTGAAACCTGGAACGAAATAGGTGAAATATAAAATGTATAGTTTGGCCAAAATCAGTTAAATTTTTGAGAGCAACATTTGTATTTGGGCTATATTTGAATCTGAACCGCTCTTACCCACTTTCACCATAGTTTTGTTTAGTTGGATAAGATGTTGTGCCAAATTTAAAGAAAATCGGGTACAATATGTGTTTTCTAGAGCGGAAATGTCAAATCGGGAGCGACATTTGTATGGGGGCTATATCTAAATCTGAACCGATTTTACCCAATTTCTGCATAGGTGTTTCTAGTTGGATTATGAGATGTTGTGCCAAATTTAAAGAAAATCGGGTACAATATGTTGTTTCTAGAGCGCAAAATTCTAGAGCGATATTTGTGTGGGGCCTATATATCTAAATCTGAACAGATTTGACCAATTTTCACCATAGATATTCCTAGTTATACACTCCACGAGAGTATTATGTCTTTGTACATTTGTTTGTAACACTCAAAAGGAAGAGAGATAGACCCATTGTTAATTATACCGATCGACTTAGAATCACTTTTTGAATCGATTTAGCGATGTCCGTCTGTCTGTCCGTCCATCTATTCTTGTAATCACGATACAGGTCGCAATTGTAGACAGAACCAAATGAAACTTTGCACAACGAACTTTTTCGGGATAGGAACGAACGCTATTTAATTTAAAGAAAATCGGTTCAGATTTAGATATAGCCCCCATACGAATTTCAATCCCGAGTTGACTCTTTTCACTCTAGATACCACATATAACAACAGATTGTCTTCAAAATTGGCAAACTATCTTATATTTCAACTGGAAACACCTGTGGTAAAAATGGGTCAGATCGGTTCAGATTTATATATAGCTTCCATACAAATTTCGCTCCCGATTTGACTTTTTCCGCTCTAGAAACCACACATTGTATCATATTGTCTTCAGATTTGGCAAAACATCTTATATTTCAACTTGAAACACCTATGGTAAAATGGGTCAGATCGGTTCAGATTCATATATAGCTCCCATACAAATTTCGCTCCCGATTTAGCTTTTTCCGCTCTAGAAACCACATATTTTAACAGATCCTCTTCAAATTAGGCGAAATATATTATATTTGTCCTAGAAACACCCATGATGAAAATGGGTCAGATCGGTTCAGATTTATATATAGCTCCCATACGAATTTCACTACCGATTAACCGTTTTCCACCCGAGGAACGAGGAATTTTCTCCGAATTTCATGAAAGTGAGCATAACACCTTATATTTGAACTGGAAGAACTTATTGTGAAAGTTAGTCACATTTTTCGATGTTTGGATATAGCCCCGATACAAATATTCTTATCGATTTGACAAATCGAACCAGGGCATATTAGCTATGATTAGGAAACATACAAAAATTCTTCCTGTTTTCACATTTTTACCGAGTTGAATTGTATTCGGTTGGAAAGTGGAGTGTATAATATAGTCGGCCCCGCCCGACTTTAGCCTTTCCTTACTTGTTTAAATATAAGATGTTTTGCCAAATCTGAAGAAAATCTGATACAACATGTGGTTTCTAGAGCGGAAAAAGTCAAATCGGAAAAAGTCAATCTGAACCGATCTAACACATTTTTACCACAGGTGTTTCTAGTTGAAATATAAGATGTTTTGCCAATTTTAAAGAAAATCTGTTGTAATATGTGGTATCTAGAGTGAAAAGAGTCAAATCGGGAGTGAAATTCGTATGGAGGCTATATCTAAATCTGAACCGATTTTCTGCAAATTAAATAACGTTCGTCCTTGTCCCGAAAAACTTCATTGTGCAAAGTTTCCTTTAGTTATGTCTATAATTCCGACCTGTATCGTGATTACAAGAATAGATGGACAGACGGACGGACGGACGGACATTGCTAAATCGACTCAAAAAGTGATTCTAAGTGGATCGGTATAATTAACAATGGGTCTATCTCGTTTCCTTTTGGGTGTTACAAACAAATGCACAAAGACATAATACTCACGTGGAGTGTATAAAAAGCAAATGGCTGTAGCTAGAATAATGAAATATGGTATGTACATAAGTAGTTTGAAATCATAAAAAATAACGTAACGTATATAAACAAGTTAAAAGGCGCAAAGTTCGGCAGGACCGAATTTTTATACGCTCCGCAGTATTACCGGCAGATTAAAGGCTGCCAACTTTACATAGAAGTGCACTAACATCAGAATATTTGTTTGCAATTTCTATACTTATGCGCACTGTGTTAAATAAATAGTGATGCTTCTTTTAATATATTATAATATTAATAGGCCTCAACTATATAAATATAAAACTTAAAGAGTAATCAAAATGTGAACAAACAAAATGATTAATTATTTTTTTGAAATTTTAAATTAGTGTCCTCAGATGACTTTTTTAACGACTGTGTGAGTTCGGAAGTGGTGTATTGATGACGTCTATTATTACGATTTTTTATCTTACTTTTTGCAAAATCAACCAAAATTTCAGCGAAAAATCTTCAGAATTATCATTTTTTCAGTAGTTTGTTAACACAAGTCATAAAAACAATAACTAATCTATAAAAAAGTAGTTGATGAAAAATTTTATTTTTTTGTAGCCTGCAATTGCACCATCATAAAAATAAAAATCAAATTTCAGAGTATGAGATCGTTCGCTTAGATGTTGTGGCAAACACCTTCATATTTTGTACTATGAAGGTGATTATAAAATATCCGTGCGGAAGTTATATTGGTTTTAATTTATCAAGTAATATGGACAATTTGTATGGGAGGTACTAAAAGGGGCGTGATTTTCTTCTCTTTAATTTGCTACCCGTATTTGGTTCGCAAAAGTGCGAAAATAAATGATAAAACATCATCACCAAGTGGAAAACAGTGTACACAATTTTTCTCACACGAACTTCAATTTCATATTCGTATGTATATTTCATCAATCTCGGATGTACAATTTTCATAAAAGCACCAAAATTGAAAAAATGATTATCAAATATGTAGATTTATTGATAGAAATCGATTTCTGTTTTTACGCTAAAAGTTGGAGTAGAATATTAATTTTTTCCCACATAGGGATTGTTTCACCTCTATTACTTCAACTTCTAACCTATAACCATATACACTTAATGGAATGACAGGAAAACCCTCAAATTTTCCCGACCCAAATTAATTGAATTATTATTATTTAATACTAACATTATGCTGCAAAATAATAACTGGGTGCTGCAAAAAATCTCAAGGTCCACTTTTTTTTGAAAATGTAATTAATCTAAAAGTCATAGTCTATTCTCTGTAAAAAACCAATGGTAGTAGTTTTGTAGTTATTATATGTATTCACATAACTGTGTGGAACAATAAACTTTAAATCTTCAATTATGTGACTTGAGATCTTGTTGCAGCACAACGTAATAAAGGGTGACTTTTTAAAAGCTATATGAAAGTTTTTTCAAAAAAAAAAAAAAAACACATAAAATTCAGAAAAATACATGAAATCTTTATTTGATTTAAATTTAAATTTAACGTTTGAAGATTATTTCATGCAAATGTTGACCTTGACTGCGCCTCAAATGGTACATCCGCTTAGTCCAATTTTGGCATTTCCACGTTTTTGAGTAACAGAAGCCCAATTGCTGCGAACGGCGACGAATCGATAATTGATGGTCATCATTAACACTGGCCGATACAGCTGCGATATCTTTTTCAGTTCGCACTCTACGTAAGCGTGTTGGTGGTTTAATATCCAACAATGTAAATTTGGTGCGAAATTTAGTCACAATAACCTGAATAGCCGCTTCAGTGGGTCGATTAAACTGACCATAAAATGGAAGCGCGCGATGAACTTTCTTAACAGAGCACGCATTTTGATAATAAAATTCAATAATTTGCAAGCGTTGTTCGTTTGTAAGACGATTCATGGTTAAATTATAGACCAAACTGAAGATGTTTGACAATGAAACATAACACGAAACGTGCGTCAGCTGTTTAAACTAGTGAATGGTAAATCGATTCGGATTCTAATCGAGAATCGATTCTGGGGGCTCAAAAACGATTCTTTGGAATCGATTACATGTACCCAACTTTATACTGGAATCGATTATCGATGCTTGGGAATCGAAATTTAATTTAATGAAAAACACCCAAAAAGTATGTACTTACTTTTGGTGGTAACAAGTTGTGAAATTTAAAAGCTGCAATTTTATTAATTGAAAAAAAAAAGGAAATGACACTAAGTGTGGAATAGATATAAAAAATTGACAGTGGTATAAAGGTTAGGAGCTTAATATGTACCAAACACTGGTTTTTTCGTACCTCCAAACAGTCCAAGCATTTGGAAAAATTAAATTATTGCGTAAAAATACATTCTAGATAGATCGCTTGTAATGGAAATATCGGATAAAGTAGTAGACAATAATGATTTAACATATTATACAAAATATGCATAAATAAAACTGCCAATGGAAAAGTATTTTTAAGAAAGTTTTATTCAAAATGGTGAGAGCGGCAACGTAAAGTAAGATAGTTTTCTATTATAATATTATTTATATTTCGTGAAATAAAGTATTATCTATATATATAAAAATGAATCTGTGTTTGTTTGTTTGTTTGTTTGTTTGTTTGTTTGTTTGTTCTTTATAGCAGCCTAAACTACTGGACCGATCTTCTTGAAATTTTCACAGTATGTTCATGCTGAACCGGTGGTGAAAATAGGCTATATAATTTTTTGATATTTTCAGTGGGCGTGGCACCTCCCACACAAATTGGGGTTTTAGCCTTTTTTATAAATTAGCATATTTGGAGTACTGTTGGAGCTAGAGCCTTGAATTTTTGTGACAGTTCACTAATTGTTAGTCTGCATAGTTGTGCCAAAAATGGGCGGTATTGGAAAAGTGGGCATGGCACCTCCCATACGAAGTTAAAACCCAATTTTGAATATTGTCAGTTCTAGGACACCTAGAGTGCTGAAATTTTGTGTAGGTGCATTTAGCGTCAATGTGGGTAGTTGTGCCAAAAATGGGTGGTATTGGAAAAGTGGGCGTGGCACCTCCCATACGAAGTTAAAACCTATTATTGACTAATGTCAGTTCTATGGCACCTAGAGTGCTGAAATTTTGTGTAAGTCCATCTAGCATCAATGTGCGTAGTTGTACCAAAAATGGGCGGTATTGGAAAAGTGGGCGTGGCACCTCCCATACGAAGTTAAAACCCAATTTTGAATATTGTCAGTTCTAGGACACCTAGAGTGTTGAAATTTTGTGTAGGTGCATCTAGCGTCAATGTGGGTAGTTGTGTCAAAAATGGGCGGTATTGGAAAAGTGGGCGTGGCACCTCCCATACGAAGGTAAAACCTATTATTGACTATTGTCAGTTCTATGGCACCTAGAGTGCTGAAATTTTGTGTAAGTCCATCTAGCATCAATGTGCGCAGTTGTACCAAAAATGGGCGGTATTGGATAAGTGGGCGTGGCACCTCCCATACGAAGTTAAAACCCAATTTTGAATATTGTCAGTTCTATGACACCTAGAGTGTTGAAATGTTGTGTAGGTGCATCTAGCGTCAATGTGGTAGTTTTGCCAAAAATGGGCGGTATTGGAAAAGTGGGCGTGGCACCTCCCATACGAAGTTAAAACCTATTATTGACTATTGTCAGTTCTATGGCACCTAGAGTGCTGAAATTTTGTGTAAGTCCATCTAGCATCAAAGTGCGTAGTTGTACCAAAAATGTGCGGTATTGGAAAAGTGGGCGTGGCACCTCCCATACGAAGTTAAAACCCAATTTTGAATATTGTCAGTTCTAGGACACCTAGAGTGTTGAAATGTTGTGTAGGTGCATCTAGCGTCAATGTGGTAGTTTTGCCAAAAATGGGCGGTATTGGAAAAGTGGGCGTGGCACCTCCCATACGAAGTTAAAACCTATTATTGACTAATGTCAGTTCTATGGCACCTAGAGTGCTGAAATGTGCGTAGTTGTACTAAAAATGGGCGGTATTGGAAAAGTGGGCGTGGCACCTCCCATACGAAGTTAAACCCCAATTTTGAATATTGTCAGTTCTAGGACACCTAGAGTGTTGAAATTTTGTGTAGGTGCATCTAGCGTCAATGTGGGTAATTGTGCCAAAAATGGGCGGTATTGGAAAAGTGGGCATGGCACCTCCCATACGAAGTTAAAACCCAATTTTGAATATTGTCAGTTCTAGGACACCTAGAGTGCTGAAATTTTGTGTAAGTGCATCTAGCGTCAATGTGGGTAGTTGTGCCAAAAATTGGCGGTATTGGAAAAGTGGGCATGGCACCTCCCATACGAAGTTAAAACCCAATTTTGAATATTGTCAGTTCTAGGACACCTAGAGTGCTGAAATTTTGTGTAAGTGCATCTAGCGTCAATGTGGATAGTTGTGCCAAAAATGGGCGGTATTGGAAAAGTGGGCATGGCACCTCCCATACGAAGTTAAAACCCAATTTTGAATATTGTCAGTTCTAGGACACCTAGAGTGCTGAAATTTTGTGTAGATGCATTTAGCGTCAATGCGAAGTTAAAACCCAATTTTGAATGTTGTCAGTTCCAGGACACCTAGAGTGCTGAAATTTTATGTAGGTGCATCTAGCATCAATGTGCGTAGTTGTGCCAAAAATGCCCGCTATTGGGAAAGTGGGTGTGGCACCTCCCATACGAAGTTATAACCTATTTTCGAATATATTTGGTTCTATGACAGATACAATACTGAAATTTTGTGTGAGTGCATCTAGCATAAACCTGCTTAGTTGTGCCAAAAATGGGCAGTATTGGAAAAATGGGCGTGCTAACTCTCATACGTTCGTACATATTGTCAATTCTATAACACCTAGAGTTAGTAGATCCAGTGTAAATAGTTGTGCAAAGATGGGTGGAAAGTGGCCGTGACCCTTCCCATTCGAAATTAAAAACCGTTTTAGAGTATATTCGACGCCAAGATTCCTATATTGTTGTGTGAGTTAATACAAATATAATATAGAAATAACAAAGGGTGATTTTTTAACTATTATCTTTTTGGCAACACTGGTTTAAACAGCTGACGCACGTTTCGTGTTTTGTTTCACTGTCAAACATCTTCAGTTTGGTCTATAATTTAACCATGAATCGTCTTACAAACGAACAACGCTTGCACATTATTGAATTTTATTATCAAAATGCGTGCTCTGTTAAGAAAGTTCATCGCGCGCTTCCATTTTATGGTCAGTTTAATCGACCCACTGAAGCGGCTATTCGGGCTATTGTGACTAAATTTCGCACCAAATTTACATTGTTGGACATTAAACCACCAACACGCTTACGTAGAGTGCGAACTGAAGAAAATATCGCAGCTGTATCGGTCAGTGTTAATGATGACCATCAATTATCGATTCGTCGCCGTTCGCAGTAATTGGGCCTCTGTTACTCAATAAAATTGGACTAAGCGGATGGACCATTTGAGGCGCAGTCAAGGTCAACATTTGCATGAAATAATCTTCAAACATTAAATTATATGGACCGTACTATCGATTCAAATAAAGATTTCATACATTTTTCTGAATTTTTTGTTTTGAAAAACTTTCCTATAGCTTTTAAAAAATCACCCTTTATACAATACAATATACAAATGGGCGGGATTTGAATAATGGGGAATTTTTTATTAGAATTTTGTAAAATTACACGTTTTCTTTTTTAGCACAATAGTAAAGAAAGGTTAAAAAAGGTAATATTCCATTCGTCAAAAGCCGACTTAAGTCAAAAAATGGAAATTATATTAATTTTTTAGTTTGTGTGTTGTTTGATTAGTGAACAATGTGATTGACTTTTTATGTCTGTTTGAATGTTGTACATTCGAATTCCAGGTATTCCGTATTCCAGTAAGTTCTTCTTACGTAGAAATTTTTTTGTTTTGGTAATGGAAAGGAGGAGAATCACATTCAACCTAAAATCAATTTTATTTTTGACAATTCTTCCTTTATTCGCCGCAAACTAAAGTTCTGTTCTTAAAAATTCTCAGGGAACATATCCATTCTTTTAGTATCTCAGGGAAGTACCTTGATTATAAGTGGTACATATATTACCGATCACAAGAAAAACAATATAAAACCTGATTTTAATTTCCGTTTGTTCTTTTGCCTGGCGAAGCGGGCGGGGGTTCAGCTATATTAGATAAACACGAATAAACAAACCACCAATAAAAATCTAACATATACTGAAAATACGCTGAATTAGTTCAGTCGATTTTTTCTTTATCATTGCTCACTACCAACAATACAATTTCCTGAACTTTTGGATATCATTTACATTTTAATATCAAGATCTTCGAGAAAATCTGATATATTCTGATATATCCACATCGGTCGTCGCTAAAATCGCATTTGACTAATGAAACTATCATTAGAATAACTTTTTATACCCTCCACCTCCAGGATGGGGGTATATTCACTTTGTCATTCCGTTTGTAACACCTTGAAATATTCATCGGAGACCCCATAAAGTATATATATTCTGGGTCGTGGTAAAATTCTAAGACGATATAGCCATGTCCGTCTGTCCGTCTGTCTGTCTGTCTGTTGAAAGCACGATAGCGGCCGAACGAAATGAGCTAGGATGTTCAAATTTTTCCTAAATGTGTCTTATGGTTGTAGATCGGTTGGGATTGAAAGTGGACGAAATCGGCCCAGAGGGAAAAATTTTTCCCTCACAAGGACTGAAAATACCCCTAATATTTAGAGTATTTCAGCATGTTTTTTGAACATATTAGCTTGTATTTAGTTGATATTTGCAATGCGCATTCCCTCTATAGCATAAAAGGGCACCATAGAGTGATTTTTATTTGTAGGGGGCGAAATGGGACAAAAAGGGATAAAAATGGTACCTATCAAACGACAACAGATAGAAACACGAAATTTGGCGTGTACATTCCTCTAATAGAGTACATACATAATATAAAAGTATTTTTTCTAAATTCGTACTTTTAAGGGGTTAAATGGGGATAGAGGGATAAAAATAGTACCAACTTATCGGCTGCACCTAGAATAATGAAATTCGATATATACATTCCTCTGATTGCGTAGACACGTAAAATAAATGAACTTTCCAAAATTCGTACTTTTTGGGGTTCAAATGGAAAAAGGGGATAAAAATAGTACCTACCAAATGACAGCAGCTAGAATCATGAAATTCGGAGTATACATTTTTCTGACTGCGTAGACACGAAAAATAAAACGTTTTTTCCAAATTCGTACTTTCAATGGATATAATGGCTACAGGGGATAAAAATAGTACCAACTAAACGAATACAGCAAGAATGGTGAAATTCAGTGAGTACGTCCCTCTAATTATGTAGATACGTATAGATAGATAGATAGTCGTACTATTGAGGGGGCAAAATTGGAAAAAGGGGATAAAAATGGTACCAACAAAATGGCCGCTGATAGAATCATGGAATTCGGCGTATACATTCCTCTGATTGCATAGCCACGTAAAATATTTTTTTCCAAATTCGTACTTTTGCTTTTATGACAAAAATGGTAGAACCATGAAGTTGTCTTATACTGCGTACGTGAGAGATAAGGTATTTTCAAAATTTATACTATTGAAATTAAAATAGGAAGGAAATACAAGCAACCAAACGACTGTAGCTGAAAGTACACTCTCTATCCCCCAATATTTAGGGTATTTATGATTGCTCCCTTATATTTACTTTATGAATTGAAGTATTATATCCATTATATATATAGTATACAAATATTGGTAGCCTTGGCTTTTTAATTAAATTTCTTATTTTCATACAGTTAAAATTTGTTGCAGACATTCCTCTTGTAGCTTGGATGCACCACAAAGAAAATAAAAGTTTTAGCGGGCGAAATGGGTCAAAAAGTGATAAAATATGGTACCAATGATACGAAAACAGCTAGAATCATGAAATTCGGTGTGTTCATCCCTCTAATTACACGTAAAATAGAGGGATTTTTCGAAATTCGTACTTTTAAGGGATATAATTAAAAAGAGGGATACAAATGGAACATACCAAACCGCTGAAGTTGAAATCATGAAATTCGGTGTATACATTCTGACTATGAAGACTCGAAAAAGGATTTTTTCGAAATTTGTACATTTGGGCGGAGAATGGGGCGAATGGGGATATCTTTAAAATTTATACTTTTCTTATCACTTTGTCTGTATCTGGAAATGCTTCCTTCTAATGGTGACTGACAATCGGCTAATATTTAGGCATGTTCACTTTCACAATTTCAGCATTTTATTTATATATAGAGTCGATTTTAAACAGTGCGCATAAGTATACATTATAGTTTGAAATAGTAAACAAATATAGTAATGTGCATTAAAATATCACAATTTTCGTAATATGGTACTGTGCTTCTATGTAAAGTCGACTTTCTTTTAATCTGCTGGTAATACTATGGAATGCACTCCGTGGTGGAGGGTATATAAGATTCGGCCCGGCCGAACTTAACGCCTTTTTACTTGTTATAGTTGTTTTCATGTTAGTGTTAATTAGAAAGTGTTAGTTTTAATGAAATATTACACAAAACTTGATCGAATTCATCAGTACTTAAAAGACCTCGAAATAAGTGACAAATGTCAAAACATAGTCTAGGCGAAAAAATGAGAAACTAACTTTAAAATACAATATATCAAAAACGAAGAAAAGCAATAGTTTGAAATTTGATAAACTTTCTTCAAAAAATATTAAAAAAATAAAAGTGTCCGCAGATTTGGAAATGTTAAATTTATTTTTAATTCCAAAAAGTAAAGGTGAACATTAAATTACATATTTTTGTGATGGTATCATTCAATAGATCGGAAAAAATCTATAAGAAAAACGTTTTCCAAAAACTATATATATTATATATTATTCAGAATAGTCGATTAAGGAAGAGCACCTTAGTGTAAAACAATTTAAAAGGCGTAAAGTTCGGCCATGGCGATTCTTATATACTCTCCACCATGGATTGGAGATATTTTTATGCAAATTTAAATATATTTAAAGTCCACTCTCGCTTGTAGGGAGAGGCTATTTTCTGTACTAGTTAGTTAAAATTATACCTCTCGAGATTTATGGTTAAACATTTCTACCGATTCCGATTAAGAATCGATTCTCAGGTCCGATTCTTCGATTTTAAGAATCGGATTAAAAAATAGTTGATCGGGAATCGAGAATCGATTCTTGTCCTCGATTACCATTCACTAGTTTAAACCAGTGTTGCCAAAAAGATAATAGCTAAAAAAGCACCCTTTATATATTTTCAAAAAATCTACCATTGACAAATTGTAAATCCTAATTGGTGAAATTGTATAAAATGTTTGAACATATGAAAAACCCAAATCAAATGACCAATGATTAAAGATGATTTTTGGCGAAACCATGTCTTAGTCCCATGGGTTTGAAAAATGTAATTTAAAAGTGGCAAATATGAAAATATTTTATACGTCTTTTTTATAATGATAATAATCATCCTACGCCATATGCCATTTCAAAACCATAACAAAAAAGTGCATTTTCAGCTCGCCCATTGACAACTGTAAGCAATCAGCTGCAATTGCAAAATATACGAAATACCTTAATTTGTTAATAATTCCTTTAATTTTAAGGAAACAGTCCTCATTTCGGCCATTAATGACGTGCGCACAATGCCAATATCCGTCATATTTATTATACTCGACAAAGACTTCACGACACTCACCACCATTAACACTTTCAGTTGCAATGCAAAATGCAGTTTTCTGAAATGCATTGATAATATTTATTTTCTTATTTTTCTTTTTCTTTACGTTTACGTTTTCGTTTATTTGTTTACTTCAAGAAGGACACTTATCCATACACCTACCGTAGTATATATTCGCCTCGAACAGTGTAACCCATAAATTGTGAGGCAGCAAATGAGTGAAGCAGTTTGTTTGTGGTGGTTGGGTTTGGGAAATTTATCGAAAATTGGTAAAACTACACAGTGCAATACAAAGAAAAATACAACCATATGCGGACACCACTACGTGATAAATGACCAAAAAGACCCGTGTCTCCCAGTTTTGCCCAAAGTCATAAACATTTTTAAATTAAATAAATAAAAAACATGGGTCTGTTTTTTAATATTTTATCACGTAGTGGTGTCCATATATGGTTATATTTCCATGACTTAAACAATTACACATACTTTAAAATAACTTTGATTGCATTACGTATACTTAATTAAAATATGATGTAATAATAGTAAGTATACGCCCACATATTTATAAGACAATTGCAAACACAAAAAACCCAAATCACAAAATCTTACCCCAATGTCAATCATAGGAAAAAACATAAGAACACACCTAACACCGGGGTACGTATAAGTTATTATGACATAATGTAATTAATAGTAGCTACTTTTGTAGTAGATAGCAGAGTATCTCAATGTTGAAGTAAAGAAAATACAAATTAAATTAAAAAAATTTCGAGAAATTTTCCACTTTTGCGGCTACATGAGCGCTACCTAAACGGTGTTAAGAATCATACCTACGAAGTTCATATGTTCTAGAAAGTTGTTTACTGAGATCTTAGGTACATTTTTCTAGTTAATTGTTTCCTTGAATTTTAAACGGTTTGCTACCTATGGACCTGAACATGGGAAAAAAAGATTAAACAAATCGAACTTTTTAAAGTTTTTTTTGCGATTTTGGTCTTGAAAATGATTTTAAATGGTTTGCTACCTATGGCCCTGAACATGGGAAAAAAGATTAAACAAATCGAACTTTTTAAAGTTTTTTTTGGCGATTTTGACCTTCAAGATGATTTTTGATTTGATATGTTCACATGATTTTTTGATTTTATATGTTCCTTATAACAAGAGCTACAACATTGCCTCAGAGAGTAACTCAAAATTCCAAACGGTTTGCAAGATGTGAGCCTGAGAACATGATCACTTTTTTGCAAAAATTTCACCGAGACCCCAAATCCCAAGCCCCAAAGAGTACATAACTTTGGACAAAACTGGGAGACACAGGTCTTTTTTGGTCTTTTATCACGTAGTGGTGTCCGTATATAGGTTATAGGTTATATTCCATGACTTAAACTATTACCCACAGTATTATAGAACTTCGAACGAATATAGGAAAGTTGTATTAAAATTAAATTGATTTCAGAAAAATTAAATTGATTAATAGCTTTTGCATTGATCACACATTTAAATGGAATAGCAAAACTAGGAAAACTTGAATTTTAATAAAACAATGTTTCAATTAAAATCCATATCGTTTTCGAGTTCATCAGAAAATGTTTGACAAAATGTTTAAAATTAGTTTCATTTTCATATTCCAGAATTTCTGCGATGAATCTTCTCATAATTCATATGACACATTATGAGTTACCCTGTAAATAAATTAATGTTTTTTGAATAATATCAGCGTATACACGGGTATGAATACAAACATACCCACGTGACCATGGTTATTGGTAAATTTACGGTTGAAGAATTGTCGCGTTTATACAAATTCTTTGTTTATCCATTTTCTGTAGCACAACGAAAATATGAAAGGACGGAAAGGAATGGAATTGATGAAAATGAAAGAAAGGCTGACAATGCCATAATTGTCTGCAACGCCACCTTACGTCGTACACCCATTTGTGTCGTCGCACATATGTATGTATGTCGGTACACAATTATGGGGCATTGCGTTCGATCATTTCGAGCTAAAAGCGAAAAGTCTCGGAAAAATAACAACGAACTATTGAGAAATGCTTAAGTTGGGCAGGACCAAGTTATAGTCTACCCTAATAATAACTCTTCGAAACAACAACAAGTAAAAACGGCGTTAAGTTCGGCCGGCCCGAACTTTATATACCCACCACCATGGATTGCATTCCCCAGGGGTTGTCGGTTTTCGTAGAAGTGCACTATTATTACAGGAAAATATAATTTTTTTAATATAGCCAAACCAAAACAAATACAAATATTGAAAAAAATAATTTTACAAATAAATATAATATTTTAATTATTTCAAACCATTATTTATTTCAAATCAAAAAATAAATAATATTGTATTTATATTTTCAAAAAGCTTAAATACCATAAATATTGGTAGATAGTGGGTGCTACAGATGGTTGTATTTCCATTCTATTTTAATTCCAAAAGTACAAATTTTGAAAATCCATTATCAGACGTACGTAGTGCAAAATAACCTAACTTCATGATTCAATCAATTTTTGCCGTAAAAGAAAAGGTACAAATTTGGAAAAAAAAACATTCTATTTTGCGTGTAGGAATGTATACACCGAATTCCATGATTGCAGCCGCGCCCATTTAGTTGGTACCATTTTTACCCCCTTGAAATTTCTACGCAATTAGAATATCATCATTCTAGCTGTAGTCGTTTAGTTGGTACTATTTTTATACATCTGTACCATTGTATCCCTTGAAAGTACGAATTTCGAAAAATCCGTTTATTTTCCGTGTCTAGGCAAGTCAGAGGAATGTATACTCCGAATTTCATGACTTAAGCTGCGGTCATTTGATTGGTACTATTTGTATCCCCTTTTTTCATTTTAACCTCATAAAGTACGAATTTCGAAAAATCTGATTATTTGAAGTGTCTATGCAATCAGAGGAATGTATACACCGAATTTCATTATTTCAGGTGTAGCCGTTTGGTTGGTACCATTTTTATCCCTCCGTACCCATTGTATCCCTTGAAAGTACGAATTTGGAAAAAAACATTTTATTTTTCATGTCTACGTAGTCAAAGGAATGCATACTCCGAATTTCATGACTATAGCTGCGGTCATTTGGTTGGTACTATTTTTATCCCCTTTTTCTATTTTGACCCCAAAAGTACGAATTTCAAAAAATCAGTTTATTTTCCGTGTCTACACAGTCAAAGGAATGCATACTCCGAATTTCATGAATCTAGCTGTGGTCATTCGATTGGTACTATTTTTATCCCCTTTTTCATTTTAACCCCAAAAAGTACGAATTTTGAAAAAAATCCATGTATTTTACTTATCTATGCAATCAGAGGAATGTATACACCGAATTTCAACCGTTTGGTTGGTACCATTTTTATCGCTCTATCTCCATTTTACCCCTTAAGTACGAACTGTTGTCGTTTAATATGTACCATTTTTATCCCTTTTTTGTTCCGTTTCACCCCCTACAAATAAGAATCACTTTGTACATACCAAATATCAAGTTAATATAAACATACATATTCAGAAAATATGCTTAAATACGCTAAAATATTAGGGATTATTATGGGTATTTTTAGTCCTTGTGAGGGAAAAATGTTTGCCTTTGTGCCGATTTCGCCCCGTTTCAATCCCAACCGATCTACGACCATAAGACGCATTTATTGAAAATTTGAACGTTCTAGCTGTTTTCATTTAGATGCTAGCGTGCTTTCAACAGACGGACAGACGGACGGACGGACATGGCTAGAGTCTTAGCATTTTATGACGATCAAGAATATATATACTTTATAGGGTTTTATGTCGATATTTCAAGGTGTTACAAACGGAATGACAAAGTTAGTATACCCCCATCCTAAAAAAAGTTGCCGAAGGGTTATATCTAATATTTGCTGATGTATTTATGAGTAGGTTATCGATATTATGGATAGGTTTTACAGGGGTGTGGAGTCGGAGGGTAAAAGTCGGTGTCTGGGAATTTTACTGGAGTCAGAGTCGGAGTCGAAAAAAATGCTCGACTCAGACTCTGGATAATTCTTTTGCACTATAAAAATTAATATTGATACTCTGTCTTGACTAAGGAAAATATTTATAAATCTTACGTACGCGATCAGAATTAGACGACGCTTTTTTGGTTAAATATGTAAAATCGATTTTAAATTAGATAATATTTATTGTATAAAATCAATTATATATAAAATATAAAATATTGATTCACTTAACGCCATGCACGGAAAGGCCAATTTTCATCCAATTTCTTCTTCTTTAATATACACTTTGAAAATAAATGTTTACTCTTGATTTTTTATATTTATTTACAGTGAACTAAACACTTTTTCAGGTCTTGTAAAAAAAATGTGTACCTTCATGTTTATTGTGGTTTATTACAGTTCGTTAAGTTTGCATGACGCCCATGTAGAAAATTTTGCTACTTTCGTTCCGGATAATGATACTTTTTCGATGATTTCAATTTTAATAAATTTGCCCCATTCCTCCTTTTTATGCCAATAATGTAAATAAACATCAGGAAATAAATTTTGTGGATTCGATTAGTAGTTTGGATTTAGTGAAAATTTATCCCTTTAAGAAAAATAAAAACAATTTTTAGAGTTAGTTTTTATAAGTAAATAATAAGTAAATTCTATACTCTTCGAGAGAGATTAATTATCCTAATATAGCTTTCGTTTATAATCGATGTGATTTTAATGTAGTGAATGATTGTATTTTAAATATTGTTTTGGTTTAATTTGTTTAGGGATAAATCCTTAAATAATTGTTATTTTATCTTGATTATAATATTTTAAACATTTGTAATACCCAAATACCACGATTGAAGCTAAAAGGTCATAAATTACCATGTTACACTCCTGGTTTGATGAAACTCAAAAAATTGAGAATATCCTCCATTTCGTTCGAAAGCAAACAAAAGTTTGATAATTATGCAAGGAACTTTTCTTTTTTGAATAAATTTCTATACAGACAGTATATTTTAGGACAACCCGAAGTCATTTTGGCATTTTATTAAATCTCGGAAATATTTCAGTGATTTCCCATCATCTATGTATTTCGATGAGGGGCAAGCGAATTCTGCACAGTATCAGGTTAGTTTATTTTCTGATGTTTATACCCTAGACCACAGGGTATAATGTTTTTGTGCATTTGTTTGTAACACCCAAAAGGAAACGAGATAGACCCATCGTTTATTATACCGATCGACTTAGAATCACTTTTTAAGTCGATTTAGCGATGTCCGTCCGTTTGTCCATCTATTCTTGTAATCAAAGTCCAGGTTGCAATTGTGGTTAGAACTAAATGAAACTTTGCACAACGAAGTTTTATGGGATAAGGACGAACGCTATTTAATTTGAAGAAAATCGGTTCAGATTTAAATACAGCTCCCATGCAAATTTTGCTCCCGATTTTACTTTATCCGCTCTAGAAACCACATATTTCAACAGATTTTCTTTAAATTTAGCAAAACGTCATATATTTTAACAAGAAATAGCTGTGATAAAAATAGGCCAGATCGGTTCAGATTTACATATAGCTACCACATATTTGTCTCCTACGATTTGATTATTTCCGCTCTATAAACCACATATATACTTAAAATTTGGCAAAACATCTTATAGTTCAACTAGAAGCACCTGTGATGAAAATGTGTTAGATCGGTTCAGATTTATATATAGCTCCCATACGAATTTCGCTCCCAATTTTCCGCTCTACAAACCACATATTTTAACAGATTTTCTTCAAATTTAGCTAAACAGCTTATATTTTAATTAGAAACAACTCTGGTAAAAATGTGCCAGATCGGTTCAGATATATATATATATATATATATATATATATATATATATATATATATAGCTCCCACACAAATATCTCCCCCGATTTGATTATTTTCGCTGTAGAAACCACATAATTTAACAGATTATCTTAAAATTTAGCAACCCAGATCATATTTCAACTATAAACATCTATGCCGATCGTTTCAGATTTATATATAGCTCCCACACAAATGTCTCCCCCGTTTTGATTATTTCCGTTCTATATATATCTATATTTTAACAGATTTTCTTCAAATTTGGGAAAACGTCTCATATTTCAGAAAACCTATGCTAAAAATGTGTCAGATCGGTTCAGTATCACCATCAGCCACCCTGTATACAAATCTGAACCGATCTAACACATTTTTACCGCAGGTGTTTCTAGGTGAAATATAAGATGCTTTGCCAATTTTGAAGAAAATCTCTTGTAATATAGGTATCTAGAGTGAAAAGAGTCAAATCGGGAGTGAAATTCGTATGGGAGCTATATGTAAATCTGAACCGATCTGACCTATTTTCACATGGGTGTTTCTAGGACAAATATAATATATTTCGCCTAATTTGAAGAAAATCTCTTGTAATATAGGTATGTAGAGTGAAAAGAGTCAAATCGGGAGTGAAATTCGTATGGGAGCTATATGTAAATCTGAACCGATCTGACCTATTTTCACATGGGTGTTTCTAGGACAAATATAATATATTTCGCCTAATTTGAAGAGAATCTGTTAAAATATGTGGTTTCTAGAGCGGAAAAAAGTCAAATCGGGAGGGAAATTTGTATGGGAGCTATATATAAATCTGAACCGATCTGACCTATTTTCACCGCAGATGTTCCTAGATAAAATATAAGATGTTTTGCCAAATCTGAAGACAATCTGATACAATATGTGGTTTCTAGAGTGGAAAGAGTAAAATCGGGAGTTAAATTCGTATGTGGACTATATCTAAATCTGAACCGATCTGACCCATTTTTACCACAGGTGTTTCTAGTTGAAATATAAGATGTTTTGCCAATTTTAAAGAAAATCTGTTGTAATATGTGGTATCTAGAGTGAAAAGAGTCAAATCGGGAGTGACATTCGTATGGGGGCTATATCTAAATCTGAACCGATTTTCTTGAAATTAAATAGCGTTCGTTCTTATCTCGAAAAACCTCGTTGTGCAAAGTTTCATTTGGTTCTGTCTACAATTGCGGCCTGTATCGTGATTACAAAAATAGATGGACGGACGGACGGACAGATAGACAGACAGACAGACAGACGGACATTGCTAAATCGATTCAAAAGTCGATCGGTATAATTAACAATGGGTCTATCTCTCTTCCTTTTGGGTGTTACAAACAAATGCACAACGACATAATACTCTCGTGGAGTGTATAAAAATAGATTTGTTAACACTTTTCCTCTGTTCAGATCCATAGCTAGCAAACCGTTCAAAATTCAAGGAAACAATCAACTACAAAAATGTACCTAAGATCAGAAGAAACAACTTCCTAGAACATATAAACTGCCTTGGAATGATTCTTAGCACCGTTTAGGTAGGAAAAATATATCTTGCACAACTGTTTCTGTTAATGGTCAGTCCGACTACAGTGCGTATGACTGATATTATCCTTAATCAACAGCACGTATACGCTACCTATTCACACTACAGCCTATAAGAGACCCCAACTATTTGGGGCCCTTAAATAAAGTGCATAACTTTGGCAAAACTGGGAGACACGGTTTTTTTATTATTATCTTTTTTTGTCCGTATATAAATACACACAGCGTAAGTGAAACATAGTTTCATAAAATTAAAGAAAAAATTCATTATATTAAAAAAAATTCTTAGAGATTATAAAATATATTATTACAAATAATATATTTGAATAATGAAATGTTTTCATAAATATAATGAAATATTTTTTTATTATGAACAGTGTTGAATACTGTACCACTTGAAATTCTAATTTCTCCTATGTTAATATATGATGTAATTTAGGTCAAATACATATTCATTGCATAGGTCCTCACAATGATGGAGTGTATCGACTTATCAGTCAACCAATTTCCCACAACTAAAGCAAGACAGACCTTTTTTGCCTTTTTGTTTATAGTCGAAACTTTGGCAGAAATTATTAATATTTATGAAACTTCTTCATAAGTAATAATAAAATTACATTAAAGAAACTATACAAATTTCATTCAGGAACATGTTTGGCAAAAGTTTATCTATTGAAGAATTGCATTTCATGCTTTTAAGAAATGTTCTAGAAATTCTATGACACTTTTCATTCAATTTTGTTTTATGTACACTGTTTCATACTTTATGAAGTGTTTCTTTGACGATATTTTAACGTTTCTTTCTTTCTTTTATTATTTCAATTTCAATCATAATTATATTAGAGTTGTTTTTCTTTAAGCCTGGATAACATGCTGCGATAAAAACGTTAATAGAAAAAGTTAATACATTTTTTGCACAAAATAAAAAAGATATTTTTTCAGATTGTTCCCAACTACAATATAAATATTTGTATTAAATGAAATTTTCAAAAACATTATTTTGTTTTGACTTTCTTGGACTTAGCCTCGATAGCCATAAATTTGGCTTACACTGGATAATTATTATAGTTCGACCGAAGGTGTTTTTTATATGCTATAATCGATAAGCTCGTGAAAATATATACCACGAGTCGATTTAATCTTTCGGATAGTTTTATCTTTCGAGTATGGAGACAGTTCAATAAGTACTCGACCTCAAAGAGATGGATCTATGGGCAACTGCATGTAAATAAACGAAAAATTTACTTTTTTCCCAGAACAAAAATGTTTAACTATGGATAAATGAAAACTCCTTGAATGAAATCAAGGAAAAAATTTAAAGTTCCAAAAGATACGTTTTTTTTTTCAAAAAAAATATTTAAAATTTTTACTCACATCCTATGGCATTGGTATAATTGTCAAATTTAAGAGGAGAATACCTGTTAAAAAGACTTCAAATTGTAAGCTATCATTTGTTTTAGTTTAGCATTAACAACTACAACAACGTCCAAAAATAGGGAATTTTTGAACACATGATTGAACGTTTTTTTACTTCTCTTGAAATCTTATGAAAATGTGGGTTTCGCCATTTTGCATTTCAGTTGACTACATACTCAAACAAAAAATGATTTCTTAGTCATAATGTTCGAGGTAACCTCTACATAATTGAATTGACTTTAATAAAAAGATAGTATTTATTATCAACATCTAAATCCAAGAAACTATAATGAATCGAATTTTATTTATTCAAAATACTCTATATTCGTCTCCGGCTAATCGGCCTTTTTGCCGACGAACGAAGGCGATTAATCGGTCTAACTCTAATAATTATGCAGGCACAATTTTTATCATAATTTTTTTAAATAGTTTTCATATACACATTGATATTGCTGTTGACGGAAATTTTAAAAAATGTTTTTTTTTTTTATTTTGAGTGAAATTTTAAAAATTTTTAGATTTTTGTTATCGCTAGTAAGCATAAAGAAAAGCAGTTCTACTATTTTTGCACCCTTATCCCAATTTAATTAAAAAAAATTTCCAAAATAAAATATTTGTAAAATCGGAAACGTCAACAATTTTTTTCTAAAATCGTTCGGTTTGATATGGAATGAACGATATATAAATCTTCCATATGACTGAATATCCACTTCAACCCCCCCCCCCCTTACATGAATATGACTCGTGAAAGACTATATGGCTTGGAAGGTTCAATAGGAATTCCCTTTTACAAACAATACCTTATTTGCGGTAATTCAAAAGAAAATCGTGTGTATAAAAAAACGAGTACATGACATACCATCTCATTCTCACCAGCATGGAAGACATTTTTATTTATTTCCTTTCCTTTTGACTTCTTTTAATTCATTTCATAATAAAATTTCTTTTTGCTTGCACTGTACCTCATCTTTTTATGAAATATAAAGTGCGAATTGTGTATGGAAATAAGCTTGTTTGGTAACACCTACCTACAGTCATGTGAGTGTTATTCTTGATGCTGTTGTTGTTGTGTATAAAGTGGTAACTTCATGTGGCAGGATTGGGTTGATAAAACGCATAAAATTAACATAAATAAATCAATAAACGCATAAAGAAAAGCGAAGAGCGACGAATGATGAGCCTTTTCTCATGCCTACGATGTTCGGTAATTTGTGGCAGAGGTTAGTGTAAGGAAATCGAATGAAGAAAAATCGAATTATACTGAAAGTCCACAATTAAAATGGTATTTGAAAGGCTCTTGATATTTATGCAAAACTCGTATTTGCTCCGTAACAATTCAATGAAAATACACTACACAAATATGTATGTATGTGGTTTAGGGTTAATGCATTTATTATCCAGTGTTATTTTCTAAAGGTGTTTCCACAGAAAAGTGGAACAAAATTGTTCGATTTGGTAAAAAAAAATAATTTTGTAAATATATATAAAATATTAATTACTAGCAGTACCCGCTGCTTCGCACACCAAAAAGCCAGTTATTTGTTAATTTTATCCGTCTCTGTATATATAAAATAGTAAATTGGAAACCTCCCATTAGATAGCACTCATATACAGTCAAGGGAATGTGCTTGTCGATGTGCACTATTTTTGCTACACTCCCTTCGTTCCAACACAATTTGTATTTTTATAATTTTCTACCCACTTTTGAACAAAAACTTTCAACCATTTATATCCTCATCTCATCTTTTTAGATTCAGCCAGCCACTTTATAACTTTCCCACCTCTTTCCCAAAAATTCACATTTTGAAAAATCACTGTAGGTTACATGTGTTTTTGCTTCCCCTAAAAATATGTACTTTAATTGGTAACATATTTATTTCTTGTCGGGACGTATCCTCCTTTTAAGTACAAATTTTGAAACATCCATTAATGTTCCGCGTTTACGTAATTAAAGGACTGTACACAATTTTTATCCCTTTTCGTCCCACGCAGCACTTAACAGTACAAATTTCGAAAATTCCAATTTTACTGCGCTTCTACGTGGTCAGAGGAATTTACATACTAAATCAAGAAATCCATTGCTGTTGCAAGTCTACATTGTCAGAGGAATTTACACTCCAAATTTCCTTTTTATCCCTTTTTTGTCCCGCTCACCTCCTATAAGTACAAATTTCAAAAAAATTAATTTAGATTGCGCTTCTACTTTGTCAGGGAATTAAACACTCCAAATTTCGCAACTGTAGCTGCAATATTTTAGTTGGTACTACTTTTATCCCGCTCGCCGTTATCCGAAAATCCAATTTTACTTCGCTTTTACATGGTCAGAGGACTTTACATACCAAATTTCACGATTCTAGGTGTAATACTTTGTAATACTCGCCCCTTAAAAGTATAAATTTCGAAAAATCCAATTTTACTTCGCTTTTATATGGTCAGAGGAATTTACGTACCAAATTTCACTATTCTAGGTGTAATACTTTAGTTGGTACCATTATTATCCCGCATGCCCCTTAAAAGTACAGATTTCGAAAAATCCAATTTCACTTCGCTTTTATATTGTCAGAGGAATTTACATACCAAATTTCACTATTCTAGGCGTAATACTTTAGTTGGTACAATTTGTATCCCTTTTTGTCCCGCTCGCCCCTTAAAAGTACAAATTTCGAAAAATCCAATTTTACTTCGCTTTTACATGGTCAGAGGAATTTACATACCAAATTTCACGATTCTAGATGTAATATTTTAATTGGTACCATTTTTATCGCTCGCAACCCTTAAAAGTACAATTTTCGAAAAATCTAATTTTACTTCGCTTTTATATGGTCAGAGCAATTTATATATCAAATTTCACGATTCTAGCTACAATACTATAGTTGGTACCATTATTATCCATTTTTGTCCCGCTCACCACTTATAAGTACAAATTTCGAAAAATCAATTTATGTTGCAAGTCTACGTTGTCAGAGGAATGTAAATACCGATGTTCACGATTCTAGCTTCAATTTTTAAATTTGTACCATTTTTATCCCTTTTGTCTCTTTCCTCCGTTAAAAGTACATATTTCGAAAAATCTCTATTTGTAGTTCGTCTGCATGGTCATTGCAAGGAACTCACCGTATTTCATGTTTATAGCTACTGCCGTTTAGTCAGGACGAAGGTACGATGTTTATCCCTTTTTGGGCCATTTCCCTTTCTTAGTCGACGTCTACGTCATATTTGGGAACTACCCTGGAAATTTCATGAGCCTGGCTTCAGCCGTTTGGTCTGGGGGCTGGTCAATGATAAGTCAGTCAGTCAGTCAGTAACGCAACTCTTTTATATAAAAGGTGATTTTTTAAGAGCTTGATAACTTTTTTTTAAAAAAAAACGCATAAAATTTGCAAAATCTCATCGGTTCTTTATTTGAAACGTTAGATTGGTCCATGACATTTACTTTTTGAAGATAATTTCATTTAAATGTTGACCGCGGCTGCGTCTTAGGTGGTCCATCCGCTTAGTCCAATTTTGGCATTTCCACGTTTTTGAGTAACAGAGACCCAATTGGTGCGAACGGCGACGAATCGAAAATTGGTGGTCATCATTAACACTGGCCGATACAGCTGCGATATTTTCTTCAGTTCGCACTCTACGTAAGCGTGTTGGTGGTTTAATGTCCAACAATGTAAATTTGGTGCGAAATTTAGTCACAATAGCCCGAATAGCCGCTTCAGTGGGTCGATTAAACTGACCATAAAATGGAAGCGCGCAATGAACTTTCTTAACAGAGCACGCATTTTGATAATAAAATTCAATAATTTGCAAGCGTTGTTCGTTTGTAAGACGATTCATGATGAAATGTCAAAGCATACTGAGCATCTTTCTCTTTGACACCATGTCTGAAATCCCACGTGATCTGTCAAATACTAATGCATGAAAATCCTAACCTCAAAAAAATCACTCTTTATATAGATTTTTATCACTCGAGAGACAACAAGCAAATTGTTGGCAAAATTAAATATTTTGAAGTTGTTTAAAAAACATATTTAATTTCGAAATTTTGTATTGCTTCATAACTTTACGAATTTCATTATTTTA